>CANUEX010218889.1:0-37831 GCA_948099535.1 Jatropha multifida | reverse complement strand
TTTTTGATAAATCATAATGATAAAAAAAATTAATTGTAAGTATGCCTATATTTTTATTAATTACAATAAAATATATGTAAAATATATCAAGTAATTTTATTATTTGGATATAAAAATATCCTTTTTATTGTAGTGAATTTTCTTTTTAATTTGAGAATGAAAATTAACTATTATGAAAGAGTGAAAAGTTTGCAACAAGCAAATGCACAACAGAAGGAGAAACTTCCTCAATCCAAGCCCTCTTACAATCAAAATTATAAGCTAATTGATTAAGAGCATGAATCGCTGAGTTATCTCCACCTATAACATGATTACAAGAAAAATTATCAAATCTACTAATGATCAAATCAAGAACTAGCAACCTAGAGTCATAATCAATATTTGGAACTGTTTTGCACTGAAGAACAATATTAGCCAACCCCATATCAAGTGCTGCTAGCATGCTGGAAATGGCCACTTCGACTTTAGCGTGGTCAGACAATAAAGAGGAGGTCTAGTTCTTCGATCAAAAACTCATAACTATATCATTTTATAAATTAAGTGAAAAATAAAAGCACGATGATCCCAATTTTATAAATTATTTAAACGGACTTTCAAATATTATAACTTTATTTAATTATAAAATATATATGAAGGAGAATTTTTTTAGTGGTAATTAAAGGTGTGCACAAATTTGTAAGATTACAAATGAAAATCTTTCTCCAATTTTCTTTAGAAAAAAAAATTAATTTAAATTAATGAGCTCTACATTTGGATATTGTTCTAAGCTAATTATACTACAAATTTAATTCTTTACTTAAATTTCTCTATGTCAATTCCAAGTTCATTAAATCTATCACTCGTACAATCTTAACCCTAAAAATAGTAACAATTGATCATTCATAAAGAATTGTCTTACCCATATCTATATTCATTTTAATATAAGATATCTAAATCCATTTAAATTTAGGTAGCAATATTTATAGTCATCACAAACTCATTTAGTATAGCTTATACTTATTAATATTAATATAAATTTATTATAGTATCTTAATTGAAAAAATAATTTTTTTATCTGTTCAAATTTCAATTATGTCAAAAATTAAATTTTAGATAAAACATATAGCATATATCAAAGTCCTTAAATCAAAATCCATCATGGGTAGTAAAATTGCGATCCTATTTCAAATCTTTTTATTAATAATATAAATTTGCTATTTCTATTTAATACTTAATAAAATGAGATGCAATTATCATAGAAAAACAATATTAATATTATCATAGGAAAATATATTAATATATTTTGTGTTTTCTTCTCGTATTATAATACTCCAAGGGTTCTTTTCAAACTGCGATGTTTTAACGAGATTACCAAATTAAGGAAGAAACTAATTTTCTTTGTTTGGATATGGTGAATAAAATTTGGAATGAATGAAGATTTTAATTATTTTTTATTAGGTTCCACGAGAGTTTAATCTCTCTAATTTGAAGAAAAAATTAAAATATAATACAGAAAATTAAAAATGAATTAGTATATAAAAAATTTCAACCTTAACCGATAAAAATTTAATTTTTCAAGTGAAATCATAAGTTAAGAAAACTGATCTCAAGTCAAGTTAAATGATTTATATTTAAAAAATAAATAAATTTAACATAAAACTGGTCGAGTTGAGATTATATTATTGAATGATTTTTATAACTCACCACTAAAAAAATATATTGAGTTGAGAATTTCTTATTGAATGATGTTTCTATCTATTAATTTTTTTATTTATTATATTATAAAAGAACGGTCTGTCATAAATATTGGTTTTACATGTTTATCATTTTATACTAATAATTCTACTTCTTTTGACTACAAATATATCTGGACCTATTTTTCAAAATTTGGTAATAAAAAATTATCATGCCTTGGAACAAATAAATGGTTCCATTAATCGTTTCCCTTTTTGTAAGTTGTTAGGGCTGAAACATGTCATGGAAGAGGGATAGATTGACAGGTCCACGTGGAAATTGGTCATCACTATCACTGGCAAAGTTAGATTTTTTTTTTCTCCCTTCTGTGTTATAAAAAAAAAAAACCCAGTAATATAAAACAATTGAGGTTAAAAAATTAAGCTCATTAAATATTTAAATTTATAAAATAGCACGTTCACGATGACATGAACTGAGCAATAACACGTGTAATTCACATTGAACAAAAATAATGACTGGATAAAAAATTAAAAGTAAAATTAAGAAAATGATGACTGGAAAAAAATAAATAAAAAGGAAGAAAATGTTGTTTTGGTTAATCTCCTTTCTTTAATCGTTCATCAATCTGTTTTCTTTCATTGTGCACGAAGAGCAGCACAAAACTGGGTGAGGCAATGGTTAGAAACAATGGAAAAGTTTGATGGATTCTCATTGTGGTTCGTGAAGTTTGCATGGTTCATTTACTTTTTTTTGTTTTTGGAAAATTCAGTATATTTAATATAAAATTTTGTTATTCAAAGTAGACAATTCATTTCTAAAATATGAAATTTGACTTACATTGAATAGTATAAAATTGGATATGTAAGATTAAAATGAATATAGTATTCAATGCTCTCTCCATTTCATTTTATTTATATAGTTCGACAAAACATGCATATTAAAAATTTAATCAACGAATATTATTTTATTTTTTTTACCCTTAACTCATTGAAAATATTAATAAAAATCCTTCATTTAATAAAGGATCATTAAGGATACAGTGGAAAAAAATACGAAAAAATAAAATTTTAAATGAATTTCATGGTAAAATTAAGAGATCAGTTAAATGCTGAAATTTGAATAACTTTTTTCGCGAACACTTTACAAAATAGTTATAATAAATTTTTGGCCAACATGATTAGTTTTCATTTCCCATCTGATTATGAAATTTAGACAAAACGATTGGATTGTTTGCACAGTCTCTGCTGTTTATGTAAGAACTATAAACAGAACAGAGAAGCCTAAACTCTATGTTGTTGGATTGGACTAGAAGTAGCTGCAGTTTCTATTTCAGGAGTCAATTTTTACTCAACCCATTACTATTACTTTGTTAATCAACAGGTACATACATTGAAGTGGGTTTGGGTATTGTATGGAAATGGAGAGCTTCTTAAAGCAGTTGATGAGAAACTACATGGAAATTTTGCAAGGAAACAAATGGAATGCTTGATGATTGTTTGTGGTGTGCTCATCCAGACTACAAATTTCGGCCCCCCACGAGGGAAGCCATTAACGTGCTTAATTTCGTGGACAACACATCTATCTTCCTGACCTTTCAAATTCTTCAGAATTAATGTCCTACAACCTAATAAGATGGCATGTCTCGGGAAATTTTTATTTGAGCTTTTGATTTGGTATAAAGAATTTAAAATTTAAAATTTGTTAAATTTGATAAAAATGAGTTTTTATCTTCTGCATAAATGAATTTAGACCGTTGATTTCCAACTGATAAAAAATTGAACTTATAAGAATAAATGTACATTTGATTCATAATAAATATGAAAGCTTAAAATTTTAAATGAATTTCACGATGAAGCTGCAATTTGAATACATCATTGAAAGTTTTTAATTGATCAAAATATACAAAATAATTTTTTCTTTTGTGAACTCATTATAAAATGATTGGTGCAACTTGCAGTCTTGACCAAGAGAACTAGCTTTCAGCTCCCATCTGAATCTGATTGTGAAATTAAGACTAGATACATGGATTTTTTTTCATATTTTCCCTCTCCCCTATTTTTTTTTTTACAACTCTGTTTTTACTAAATTTGTTCAGATTAACAAAGTTATTGTTGCTTTTATATCTACTACTTAACAAAATGCTAGTAGAAACTCTTGAGATTCATATAACATAATCCAAAATTGAAAATTCCGAAATGAAAAAATAGTTGAAAACGGCCAGTAAGTTTATTTGCTATATAAATGTACTTGTAATGTAAATCACACCATTTATTTATGGTTGTATTTAATTTTCTCCAGTATCTCAGTGCTCCTATTCTACCAATGTTGCTTTGATTATAGGGCAACGCAATATAGATGTGCTTAGTTACTTTCCGCAGTTACACAATCATGTGATTCTTGTGTATTGCAAAACATTTTTTATTTCAATTTTATTCATTTGCTAACTTGCATTTTTCAGTTACAACAAAAACAATGACAACATGACAATTTGAACTTAATTTTTTAACATGAAAATCATTCAATTTCTGTTGGTTCAATCCAAATTGCAGATTTGTTTGGATTTATATAACCTGTTTCCATTTCATATTCCCACCAACCATCGCCGTTACTACTAAAGTAAATACAATTTCCCCTGCATCCAACTCTGTTTCCCAGAACAGAGATGCAGCAACTAGTACCTATAAATATCGTCCTGTCTTCAAGGTTCTCCTTTTTAATCCAGGCAAGCTTATCGCCACGGAGCTCATAAACCTCCACAAAATCCACAATGTCAATAGATTTTCTAGAAACAAGAAAAATAAGCAGTATCTTCCTTTCTGATTCAACCAAACATTCTTTAAAATGCCTACACGAAACAGAAGGAACAGCTCTTTCCTTCACCAAAGCAGTAACTTTAAGATCAGAATCAATTTCTTCAATAATTGCAAGAGTTCCCTGCAAACTCAAAGCATAAAACTTTTCTTTAAACCAAATCCCATTACTAAATTTTAGAAGATGACCTTCATGATCGTTCGGATCTACAATAGTACTGTCGTTTCTTATCCAATCGCCTCCTTCCCATACTCTGTAGAAAGCGAAAGCAGGATGAGTGGTGCCTGTCAGTACCATTACAATACATTTATTTTTTACATTATTTTCTTTTAGAGGCGAAGAAGACAAAGCCGCACGCAAAAATGGAACGGTGTCGTTCCATTCCGGAATACGCCACCATCCACCTGGTGGATCCCAAAGGGAGTAATCTGAATCTGATATTTTGGTGACTAGCAGACCGTGAGAGCAGCCTATTATATGGTTTTTTGGAGTTTCGGGCTTTCGTTTTCTCCAATACCAAACATAGCCCATTTTAATTGCTATATTGAAAGTGTGAAGTTGGGTATGGCTATTTCTGTGAGTATTGGAGAGTTCAAGCCATGGTGGTGTTGGATTTGATGATTTACAGCATTTGCTTCGCTGTGTTCGCCATGACTTCATCAAGCCCTCAGAGTAAATTTCTTGCATTAATGAGGATTTTCTTGCTATTAGATCAAGAAGTTGTCGAGGAAGATCTGGCCATAGATTTGGATTGTTGGTGTCTTTGTTATTTGATGTGAGTTGTTTTTTGCTCTTTTTCTTTCCTTTTCCCACCATTGTTTTGTTGCAGGTTTGAAGGATGAGGTTATGCCCTTTGAAATATTAAGCATTAAGAACATATACATGCGTAACCTCCAAGAGAATAATTGAATTTAAAAAAAAATGAGTGACCTCCAAGAATCAAATACTAATAAACAAAATGCAAAATGCCTTATTAAGTCTTAGTCTTCTCTCCCTTAATTCAAAGTGTAAAAAAATTACCTATGACCAGAGAAATTCTTAGTTACCGTTTGGAACAAATGAATATGATCGTGAAATTCATTTATAAATAGATTTGTCATATTTAGTATGTTACAATTTAAAATAAGAAATTCAATTGAATTCTATAAAATTATGTTTGGAGCAATTTTTAAATAAAAATTCATTTATCTTTATCCCTTAAAATAAGCTTGACATAATAATTTAACAAAAATACTAATATAAATAAATCACTCATATTCCACCATAATTAATTAAATAAATTTTAAAATTTCAAATTTCATGTCCTTATAAATGTTAAGCATATGAATTTTACTATTATTAGTTAATAGAGTTCGTTGATATTTTAATAAAAAAAACACATCTTTTTGAATAATAAAACTAAAATTAAAAAAAAATATATAATATTGAATCATTCCGTTTGGAGTTGATTTTGATAAAAGATGTAAATCTTCGTAAGAGCAACTAGTCAGTTAATTGATTTGAATGTCAAAATAATAACTTTTTTAGATCTTATATAATTGGATTATTTTTTTAATTATTTATAATATATGGTAAATATAGATGAATTTTTGCATCAATAATATCAATAGAGGAACATATTACATTATCAAACTCCACCGATAGAAGATTCACACCGACAAATCAATATCGATCACCTCCTAAAAGGAAAATTGACACCATATTGTGTTAATTCAATCACTTCCTTTCCTGCTTTTCTTTTTATGTCCATAAAAAATATATATTTTTGGTTTAGGGGTATTGATATAATTAGAAATCTTAATTAAATGTACCGTCTCTATCATTTTGCCACCATCAAAATTTATAAAATATAATGTTAAGATTTTTAGTATTATTTAAATGATGATCGGTATATTTTATATATAAATTGAAATTTAAATATATGAATGTACATTAAATAATAAATTAAGAAATCATGGGTAAAATTAAAGCGGAAACTATTCGCATATCAGTTCGTATAGTTAAGTATTATATTCCATTGTCATTTGTATATTTGTTTGTCTGTAGTGTTTCTTTTTTTTAAAAAAAAAAAGAAAAATAATGTGTTTAATATGTTTTTCATTATAATCTTTTTTTTAGAAAAGAATTAAATAGCAAAATAAAATATATTAATATAATAACCAACATCAAGTGTAAACTTCGCTATTATTTCAATTGTTTTGTCAAATAAATTTAAAATTTATTTTTTAAATATATTTACTCTTATCAAAAGTCAAACTAAGACTTTCCATTTATTTAATGAGACTATTATCAACTGAGCTATGAGAGCCCACCTTATTTTTACTTTGAATTTTTTTTTTAAAACACAATAATATTTGTTATAAATATTCAATAATAAAATAAAATATATTAATATGATAACCAATATTAAATATAAACTTCACTATTGATTCAATGATTCCAATTGTTTTCTCAAATTTATAATTTATAATGTAAGATATTTATTCTCGTTAAACTCAAGACCTCCCTCATATTAAACGGTGCTCTAACTAACTGAGCTACGAAAGCTCACTGCATTTAATAATGTAGTTTTATTTAAATATATTTTATGTATACTTTTAGTTTCAGTTTTGATAATTTATTTTTAACATATTAAGATTTGTTGAACATTCTGCTCATATTTTCATTCCTTTAAATTTTGAAAGTTAAATTATTTAGTATTTATATGTCATCCGTTTAAAAAAGATAGTTCACTCGTATTTTTATACATATTAAGAAATAGTAGTTATTATGATTAAAAGACAATTTTATTTATATAATTTTTCTATTATATTCATTTTAAATAATATATGAGTAATTATTATATTAAAATTATAAATAAAAATTAATGAGGGTTATTGAAAAAGAGATAAAATTTAACAAAAGTATTATAGACAATTTAAGATTTAATTAGAATGCAAAAAAATTTTCAAGACGAAAGGAATAATAAATAACATTTGTTATAAATATTAAATATTAATATAAAATATATCAATTCGAATACAAGATCTCTCGCATTTTAACCGGGTGTTTTAACTAACTGAGCTATGAGAATTCATTCCATTTAACACCACCTTCAATAAGTTAAGTTTATATATCTATATATACTTCTTAGTTTTGGTTTTAATAATTTAGTTTTAACATATTAAGATTTGTTGAACATTTTGTTCATAAGTCGATTCTTTTAAACCTTGAAGGTTAAATTATTTAGTAGTTATATGTCAATTTTTTTTAAAAAAAAGAATAACATTTGTTATAAATACTAAATAATAAAATAAAATATGTTAATATGATAACTAATATTAAATATAATAAAATATGTTATTATAAAATTTTTAGCTTCCACCTCACCTCCTATTTACTGAACAAGTGCTCCAACCAAACTATGATAGGAGAGCTCACTACATTCAACATAATAGTTTTAGTTTGGATAGTTTAATTTTAACATATTAAGAATTGTTGAACATTCTGCCAATACGAACATTACTGTTAGGTTTTCTATTCAGCCAACAAACACTCATTTTTACTCATATTTTGTTGTTTTGATTACTGCCAAAGCACTTAACCTTGCAACACAAATTTTAGGTGGTATAGCACAATAATATCAAATCATATTACTTGAAATTGATAACCCGTCAAATGAGTCGAAATTGATTGTAGCTCTGTATGCCACCAGCATCATCAAAAATAAATTAATATCTTAAATCGTCTCATTTCCATGAAATTGCATTTAGTTTCCTCAAACATGGCATTGATTTTGTTGCCCCAATGAATATAAAATATCTGCTATTTCAATATTTTATTTTCATCTCTATTTTTGTTGAACGTTTCATCCATTCAAAAGACCTAATTAGATTTATTTTCATTTTATAATCTATTGAGAAAAAAATTTAAAAATTTTTATTTGGAATGAGATTTGTATAATGGAAGTGCACGATGTGGTTATGATACTTGAATCTTCCAAACGTTCAACTTATCTTAAAATATGCATGCACCAACTACCTGTACTAAATGCTTTTCTTACATAAAACAAGTCACGCTATGGTAATTTTTTTATATCCATGACACCTTGTTATGCCCGTAACATCAATCTAAAGATAAATAAGATAAATAATAATAAAAAATCTAAAGAAATAAGATAAATAATAATAAAAAATAAAAAAAGGGCTAAAGCAAAGTTGAAAGTAATTATTTTCATGATTTTGATTTCTCGTCTTAAAGTACTTGTTTTATTTCAAAATATAAATCGTGTCCGACGCATAGGTTCATTTGCTTTAAAAATCTACACCGCGCTTACGATATGTTGAGTACCTTATAAAAGAATAAATTTTTGTGACAAATAAAGATATGAAAATTAAGATTTATTATAATAAAAATATATTTCAATGTAATTAAGATTTATATATTAATTGAATTTATTTAACTTTAAATAAAATATTACTTTTAAGAACGTTCTTTAACCGGAGCATGTGAATTGATTATTGTTGGATAAAATTGGGAGCACAAGATGTGAGAAAAAAATTTCAAATAAGGATCGTAAACATAAGTAAAGTTATGATATTGGTTGATTTGCTAATGTTGATTTCAATCTCTAAAAATAGATATGAAAACCAATTGTCAACTTAGCTTTTCATTTCTTGTAAAAATATATAAAAAAAATTACCTAACAATGCTAATCGTGCAAGTGTTGTGTCTTTGTCTCCGACGGTGTGCTCAAGACAATTTTTGAAGAGATTTAGACGATAAATAAAAATCACTTGAACCAATCAATGAAGTTCCTTAATTTGTAAGTTTTCCAAAAATTTTCATATTTCTTTATTTGTCAACTCTGACATGATTTTAGTGTAATATTCATTAATAACTACGTTAAAAAATAAACTCTGGATGATTCTAGCACAATCTTTGGTTCTAACTTATATTGAAAAATAACATTTTTTTCACTATTACTGAGGATATGTTTGAGAAAAAACATATATCAAATTGTAAAATCGTCAATTAATTAAACAAAAATGAAAGATCAAAAGAATATCGAATGCCTAGCTTGAAACAAAGAAAGCTTCAACCTACAATCTTTGCAGGCATGCTCTAAAAGGAATAATATGCGGAATTGATGGTGGTGTTTATATAAAAAGAGGATTCTTTTAGAGTATTGCTGATAGAAAAAGAAATTAGGGTTTTCTGATCGTACTCATCGTTTTTGGTTATAAATTCCTTATTCCCATCTTATAACATTATGATGGAATTTTGTTGTTGAACTGGTACTAGAAATTTCAGACAGACATTGCAGTGCAAGGATATTTACAAAGCGAAAGCAAATTACAAGGCGGCAGAAATCAAAAATGACTCAATTGACTGTGTTGAATGTTAATATAACTTTATTATTATTTCAATTCATCTCATTCATATATATTTTATATTTAATTTTCTCCAATATCTCATCGGTCTGCTAATCCAAAATTTTATATATTTTATGGTAAAGAGATTTGTTTTTTTTACGCTGTGGGTTGCACTCATTGAATTAGCCTTCATTTCATAACTTATTTAGCAAAATTTTGAGTAAAATCTTGAATTTTACATTGAAAAACACATCTTAATATATAGAGATAGCAAACTTGAACCGTAGATATGTATTAACCGCACTTGAATCTTTCAAATGTTCAACCCACCTCGAAATTTGCATGTATAAATGGTTTTCTTGCATGGAACTGAGTCACGCAAATTCCATACAATGCTTTTTGTAAAAAATTTTGTAATATCCTAAATATTAGAATAGATTATCCTACTCTAAAGTTAAATGTTTTCAACAATATCACACACTTTTCTACGTTACTAGCAATTATATTTCAATCTTTTTTAGTTTTTTACGTGAAATATTAATTTATATATAGTTAGTATAACTTTAAAACAATGATTTTTTCATGTGTTAAATTAATGTAATTTTATAAATTAAAGTGTTTAATAACTGCAATTAATATAATTTTATGATTTTTTAGTCCCAAACCAACTGAATTAAAATCTTAAAAACTGTTTTGATCCTCGATTAAAATGGGTTTGAATATTAATTAAACGGATTTGAGATGGATACGAATTATTATTAAATTTCTAGGTTACTTTTGTTTTTTATTTTCTCTTAAAAATCTTATGTTCAATTTTATGCTAATTAAAATTTTAATTTTAATAGGAATTGAAATCAAAATCATTAGTATTTGTAAAAAATAGGAACTGAAACCAAAATATATGCATTTTGCTTCAGTTATTGCTTTAAAATTGAAAATCATTGAATTTATGATTTAATTTCAACTTTAAATAAATCGGTTTAGATTACATTTCAGTTTGAAACCGAATCGTAATTATGTATTTTTAATACAATAATTCAATAGTTATAATTGAAAATTTCATGGTCATTTAATTTTATTTATTTATTTATTTTCTTTTTTTAGCATGGGAGAGGATGATTTTAAAATTACGGTCCATCCTAAAAGGTCTCAGTGTAATAGCATCTAATCTATAGCTATATAAATATATAAAGCCGATACACATTCGTTTGTTAAAAAAAAAAATTAAACTTATTCGCTGTGTTGTATAAATTATTTTACTGGGTTAGTGTTTTTCTCCTTATACAGGAAATTAATTTTTTTTAATATCATTGATGATGTCATTAGTAAAATTATTTTGAAAAAATTAACAAAATATACTCATAGATAATTTTGTTTAAAATTACGACTGACCGATTTATAGTAAAAAATTAAATCATATCATATTGAATCATAAATGAGTTCACGAGTTAATTTATTCGGCCGATGGGTCCAATCTAATTTTTAAAACACTCACGTGACATGTCAAGATTAAGGAGTGAAATTGGTGAAAACCAAAACAAAGAAATTAGCATAGAACCAAACAATAAGCCTTCCATTCAAACTAGTCTCAAAATTATAAAAATCTTTCATCCAAACTCTCTATTCTTCCCCCATAAAAGTTAATGCTCATACTTGCACCATGAAAGTTAAATAGATACCAATCTTCAAGAAATTCATTTGCCATTTATCTAAATGATCACCAGAGATCCTTCTCCCAGTTAAATGGATCTATTTTCAAAATCCAATTGTATTTAGAATAATCTGGAGAAGGGCCAGCAGTGTCAACTGCTTATTGAAGTATTCCTTGTTAGAATATTTTTTATATGAATTTTATTCGATGGAAAATTTATGATTTAATTTACTTCAATATCTCATTAATTTAATTTATTTTACTTAATACTTTATCAGGAATGTGAATTAATTATTAGTCGAATAATATTTTGAGTATAAAACATGAGAACAAAATTTCATATAAGGATCCTAAACATAAGTAAAATATGATAGCCTCATGCGATTTTCATGTAAAAATAGAAAACACTCTATTTCTTTTTTTTTATTCTTATCAAAATAAGAAAATAATATATATAACAAACAAATTATTTTTCATTACAAATGGTACATATATAACAAAATATTACAATTTATTTATGTTTTTTTTTAAATTACGATTTATTTATGTTAATAAAATTATCTTGTAATTCTTTTTATTTATGGAGGACAAATAAACTATATAACACTAAGCACAATACAGTAAAAGATACACATATCTACACTGACGGATAATCAAACCACATGATAAATTAAGAGCTGATTCTGCAATTTTTTTGCTAATAACATTTCTTTTTTTTTTTTCTTAAAAAAAAAAGATTAGACCAGTAAGAATTCCTCAATCTCTAAATTTCTTTTTTTGATTGTTAAAGATTTTTTAATGACATTGCAAGGGACTATTGTTAAATAAAAGTCATCAAAATAAATATTTTGCATCAAAATGCTAAATTTTATAAAAAATATGATGGCTCAATCATGCCATCATAGAGTGACCAAGCGATCTTTGATGATGAAAAGAATATCATTAATTTACCTTTAAAATTAGTTATTTTAATAGTATTTAATTATTATAATAACATTTAGTTGCTTGATAGCTAAAATCTAAATGCTATAGGTTTATCATTTTATAAAATGCTATCTTTAAAAATTAATTTAAATTTAAATACTACATTATTAAATACCGTAAAAAAATAAAAAATATAGCATTTTAATTTATCAAAACGCTGAAGTTATTTAAAAATTATTTAAATTTGATAATTTGTTGTCACATGTTTACAACTTGTGTCGTTATTTTACATCCTTTTATGACCACATTGAACAATGAATTAGGTTTGACCATAAAAAAAGAAAAACAAATTATGGACACACTTCAAAAGATTCTTTTTGATTTATTGAACAATACGGGTCGCTCTCCATCACTAAATTGATGAAAACACTTGTAATCAAAAGGATTCAAATATTCACGTAAATGAAAAGCCGACTGCACCATACTTAATTGACGAAGATTCTTAAATACTTATAAGTAAATAGTATCAAATTAGAGAGCAAAAGTTAAAAATAGATAGTCAAATTAAATATCATTTATATTTAAAATGGTATTTAAAAAAAACTAAAATTTGAATTTAAATATATGTGTATTGAATTCTAGAATTATTCTTAAAACTAAACATTTATAAAAGAATTTCGATTTTCTTTCAGTAAATAAAATTCTAAAATATAGTTATCATTAATATATTGTTAGTTATTTACATTTACATTGCATTTAAAGTCAATTTTTATAAAATTAATTATGATTTCTAATATTCAGAGTAGTTAAAAGATTTTAATTTTAAATGTATAACTTTACTAGTAATTTATAAAAAACGTAAAGTCATATTAAATTCAATTAATTGATTAATATAGAGATAAAATGCCATATCGTATCTTTCCTTCTTCGGAAACAATTCCATATCGTATCTCCTAAATTTTCCCGAGTCTGAATAACCGACTGAGCGGCCTCGTTTTCGTCGCCTTGGTTTTTGCTTCCCGATATATCCTCCTCACTCTCACTTTCACAGAAATTAGACACTATCACTTCCCCTCTCTCTATCTTGTCTCTCTCTCTATCTCTGATATAGAAGGCGAGTCCGTGGGGACTTCTAGTCTGGATATAATCCTTTCTCTGGACACTCAAATAGAGAAATGTATTGAATTCTATTTTCATTTCTTTCCAACCACATTAATACGAACCTTTCATGATCAATCATCAATCACTTATATGCTACAACTTCTTGAATTGAGAGATTCAAGGGAGGGAAAAAGGAAAGAAAAGATCTTCACTGTAGCCCGCATGCAGTTTCTGGGTCGTTTCTGTTTGTTGGTTGCGGTTTGCTCTGCTCTTGAGTTGGATAAGAGAATTTTGAAGGTTTTTCTTGGACTGTTTCTGATGGATTTTGCTTCTTTGTTGAAAATTTTAACTCGAAATAGTGAATTGAAAGGTGGGTTTTTGCTTCTTGGGTGTTTCTCTCCAGTTTTTAATGTTTTTGGGTTGTTTTTGTTGTTTGGTTTGGGGTTGAAATTGATGCAATTTACTTGGCAGGTTAAGGGTTTGATTAAGTTTTTTTGTGAAATTAGAGGAAAATCAGGTGAAACAACATGTGGGTTTTGTTCAAAAAATGGTTTTGATAAAGTAAATGGTTCTAAAATGATTTCTTGCGAGTGTAATTCGTTGGAATTCTTGGATAATTCAAAGTCTGGAACTAAGGGTAATAATCTGTTCACAAAGAAGGAACCTGTGAAGACAAATGGAGATTCAACTGATGATAATGAGGAAATCGATAATTTTGTTGAAGATGAGGAATTTGATGTAAATGCATTGAAAAGATTGGTTAAAATTGAAAGGCATAGAGCAGAAATGGCTTATGCAGAACTTGAGAAGGAAAGATTGGCCTCTTCATCAGCTGCTGATGAGGCAATGGCAATGATTTTGAGGCTTCAGAGTGAAAAAAGTTTTTTAGACATTGAAGCCAATCAATACCGTAGATTGGCAGAGCAACAACGAGAATATGATCAAGAAGTCATTCAATCATTACAATGGATTATGATGAAATATGAGTCTGACAAAGCTTCATTAGAGCAAAAGTTGGAATTGTGTGAGCAAAAATTGAAGCAGTACATGAATGGTGATGAAGTGGATCAATTTGAACGGTGTGGTGAATCCAGTTTGAGTCTTAATGTTGATTCTGAAATGGAAAATGGTTTTGAAGATGTGAAAACAAATTCGGCAGAAATGGACTTCTCAGTTTCGTAAGTTCTGATTGTACCTTGCAGTTTAATAACATATGAATCTGAATCTAGTTTTCCATTAACCTTTTGTTGAGTTGATCAAAGATTATTAGCCAAGAGTAGAATTGAGTTGTTTTTCATAGCTTGTAAACAAAAACCTGTAAATACATTTTATTATGCAGTCCTGAAATGAAACAACATTGAAAAGAGATTTTAACTTTGCCATATTTTTTTCCTCTTTCTATTGACATTGAACTTTTTATTCAATTGGGATCTTGTGCTGGGTCTAGATTTTTTCTTTTTTTTTGGTGTGTGGCATTAGGTGATCTTGGCTTAAGTCTTGATGGCCCTAAATGCATTTGAAGCATGTTTGGTGATCTTGGCTTCATGTGTGAAAGTTAATTAAAAAAAGTTGTTGATCAGATTGGTAAATGGGGTAGTCTAATATTTCAGAGTTATGAGAACGTACTGTAAGATACGATAATTTTTAACATTCACACTCTTACTAGGCACAATATAATAAATAATACATTAATATTTTAAATAAATAAATAATCATTTATAATAAATTATAAATATAAAATAAGTAAAAAATTTAATTTCTTATTCCAAAGAGATGAAAATAAATTTAAAGTAAAAAACACTCCACTTTTTATTGATAATTAAAAAAAAAAAACATTTTGATTGATTAATTTAGTATATTGAGGAGTCTCATATATCAGGAGCTAATTGCATGAACATGAGACACGAAAATATACATGATTTAATAATTTTTAGATAAATAGAACATTTATATATTTATGATCCATTACACATGATAAGGAATATATTAATATTTTAAATAAATAAATAATTATTTATAATAAATTATAAAAATAAAAAAATATATATAGGTTTTGGTTGGTGTTTTCCATTTTTGTGAATATTTGAAAAGAGAAGTGAGATTGAAAGAATCTATTTTTTAGACAATTTAGGGTATTTTAGACTTTATGTGAAAATTTAACATCAAAATGTGTGTTTTTTACGAGAAAGACTAAGTAGTTTTTTTAATATTTGCATAAAAATCGGAGGCTATTTAAATAATTATAGCGAAACTTAAGGACGGAATAATTATTTTTCATATTATTAATTATTTAAAATTGAAAATTTAATTATATTAATTCAAGCTTTCTATCAATTATATTAAAATAATTTTAATAATGTAAAAACAATTTTTTCATTCAATAAAATAATATTTAGTATCCTAACACGTGAGTGCATGAATTATTGTTTTTATATTTTCACTGTTGCAATTTTTTTATATTTAGTAAATCTTTAATATATTGGCCACTCTTTACATGTCTTATTATTGAATTTGAGAAATTTGTTTGTTGTTTACAAATTTTATAGAAGCTGAAAATTTCAGCTAATAATTTAATACTAAAATATATATTTTTTAAAATATTGTCACAGCAATTTTAAGGTTGAGGGTCCATTTTGAAATTACCTAGAAGGTAAGGTATTGAAAAGTACTACCCAAATTAAATTACAAATGACCTGTTTGTTTCAAACACATTTTATGCCCGTTCAATCCGGTACTTCCACGCTTTCATCAACTGTCAATAACCAAACACCCAAACACGGACCTCGTTTCTCCCAGGGCACATGTTCCAATCTTCTCTGCCTGAAGCAGGTCTCTCTCCTACCGTGACACAATTCACCGTACTATAAAGAATACAAAACCCAATTCTTGCCGGACGTGTGTTGACGTCGGTTTTCACCGGCTGATCGCTGTTTCCGGTAAGCATATGCTCCTGCTGTTATCTTTTTGTGTTTTTTGGTCCCGGAGAAAACTGGACAAAAGAAAATTGAATTATCAAATTGTTTTCGTTGTTACTAGGTAAAGAATTATATATTTGAGAATTTTTATGGAACTTATTTTTTTAGACTGAGAAGAGTAATGGGTCAGGTTCAAAATTTATTTATTTATTTTTTTAAGTTAATTTGGGCTAGCAATTTGGTCTAGTTAATGGAAAGGTTAAAATTTTCTTGTTGGGATTGTAGGCTAGTATCTTTTTCCCGTGCTGAAATACTAATTATGTTACTGAATATGGGAATGCATTGTTCACTGAATACATTGAGAAAATGTAGGAAAAGGAAATGAAAATTTGGAAGAAATTTGATAATATGGCAATGGTGTAGAAGGAATTTCTTTCAATTCTCTTAGTTGCTCTTGCTAAGTTAAGTTTAATTGAGAAAAGAGTAAATTATTTTAGAGCTTGTTTGGTTTAGCTGTTTGTCATAGCACATGGTTAATGAATGATGGTGTTTGGTAAAATCTCAGTAATGGTTGCTATTAAAATGTAAAAATGACTTTTAAGGTTACAGTTATTTTTATTTATTATCATGTATCATATGTATATGTCTTATCTTTTAAGATGGTTATATTATTTTAATTTTAATATGTTATATAAACAAAAATTAATAAGTAATATCAATCAAATTTTTTATGATAATGTTTAATAATTATTATAAATAAATAAAATGATGACATAAAAGTAAAAACTATTAATTTAAAAGAAATTATTAGTAATTTTTTATAAGATTAATATAGTCCAAATATAATATAAACACAAATCTTATAACAGATAGGGAAAAGCTCCAAAATGCAGCTTATGGAATGAGTAGCGGATTAAAATTCTATTAGCTATTAGTTATTGATTAAAATCCTTGCTAAATGCATCTAGCCTAGCTGTTAAGTACAAATCTGCTGTTCGCTGCATGAAACAGCTGAAGTAAACATTCTTTAGTTAATTAACAAGGGAGTATAAGGAGACTTTTGAAAAGAAAACGAATTGGTTTGAAGAGGGAAATATAAAAACTCTTCTCTCAGGTATTATTCTATCTACTTTTGCTGACTTTATGGTGTCAATTCATGTTTTTGTCTATTTCTTGGGAAGAGACGTAAGTCCCACTCATTGTCAAGTATTTTATAGAATTCATCTCCAAAACTGAACTGCAGTGCATAATGATTCTTGTCTCAGTGGGTCGCAGCCTTTGTAGATTTTGTTCTAATCCAAACACCATCTCTTTGTTAATTAACATGATATTGTGAATATGGTGACATTATAATGAGTTTAGTGTTAATTTATGAGATGCATTAAATTACAGTTGATGCAGAATGATCAAAAAGTAACTCTACAAAGAGAAGAAAAGTTATGCCTTGAACTGCTAATAAAGCTTGAACAAAATGAGGCTATGGCGAGTTAATTCCATCTGTATTTTTTTTTTTTTTGAAAAGGTTGGGGGGGTGGGGGAGGGGGTGGGTGTTACTATCTTCAAATGCTTGTAGGGCCTAAAATCAAATGTTGATTTGAGTGAATTGATTTTGTATGTCTTTGGTTTAATGCAGGTCCACTTCATGTGCAAAGATGGATATTGAAAGTTGTGCAGGTCCAATTCAAATGCTTCCACCTCCACCTGGAACTTTTGTAGATCGCGAAGAACTTATACAACATGTCGGAGACTTTGCTGTATCTCAGGGATATGTGGTAACTATTAAGCAATCTAAGAGAGACAGAGTAGTAATACTTGGATGTGACAGAGGAGGTGTTTATCGCAATAGGCGGAAGGGTATTGATGAATCTCCTGCTGAACGTACTCGTAAAAGAAAAACTGGTTCTCGTCTTACCAACTGTCCTTTTGAACTTGTGGGGAAGAAGGATGATGGATTGTGGGTGCTTACAATAAAAAATGGAACACACAACCATGAGCCATTGAAGGATATTTCTGAACATCCTTCCGCCCGTCGCTTCTCGGAACTGGAAGTTCAGTTAATTAAAGAGATGACTGAAGCTGGACTAAAACCTCGCCAAATCCTGAAAAGATTGAGACAAAGCAACCCAGATCTTCTATCCACTCCAAAACACGTATACAATGTTAAAGCAAAAATCCGGCAAGGAAATATGACAGGTGGAGCCAGTCTTCTAATTATTTAATAGTCAAGATTCTATTTTTTATTTCCTTTTGTGTCTCTTAAACATTTACCTTATTTTAATCATTTCCAAATATATTGATATCTTATAGCATTGAATTGCATGTCTCTACAGGGCCATAAGTCACTAGAATATTGATCATTTAATCCATGCAATTTGTCATTGTAAGAAGTTTGTTGTTCCAATCATTTTCAGAATTTATCTGTATCTGTGGGTCTTCAAGTTATTCACTATATCATGTTTGGATACACATAAAATGCCAATTTGGAAATGATTGCATTGGTAAGAATGTTGAATTGGAAAGGATTAGTTGAGAAACGACCATAGAAATTTTTGGTCATATCATATGAGCGCATTCATATTGTCGGACTTAAAAGGAAGACAGGTAAACCAAAAATGATAAGGTTGATGATGAGTTCTGAATAAGTTCTTAAGATGATGAAGGATAGGGTGTTATCCTTTCCCTGTGATTTCTTTTTTACATCTCTAATATAAAAAATATAAATACACCAAAGATGGGATAGTTCCTGTAAGTCTTAAAGGGACTGTTAATCTTCTTTGATTACTTAATAGCTTATACTTTCCTCGTTCTACAAGGCTAGATTGGCAGATTTAAACCCTTCTTAACTTTCTTGTTCATGATTTTCACCAAAAAAGAAAAACAACTTTCTTGTTTATGGCCGTCTTTCAGACCATTTCCATTTGGCAAATCGCATTTGGATAGTTGGGGTTTCCTCTGAGTTTTAAGATTTTTGTGGGGTTTATGGTGCTTAATGATGCAATAATCTGCTAGAAATATGTAGATTGTAGGATGTATGTGCCACGTGCAAATGTATTTGTGAGACCATAGGTATCACTTGCAATGTTCTACCACTTTGAATATTCAGAATAGAACTTGTTTCCATATTTGATGATCTGTTTGTCTACCTGTGAACTTTGGGAATTTGTTGTTCACCTGCCATGGGGTTATCAGGAAAGATGAGCGGGGCAGTGTTTATTGGAATATGTGATATATTTATTGTGTTTGCTGTATTCTGTTGTAGAGATTGGACAACATTTAGAATTCATCATTGCAACCTGGGGGGTAATGAATTACAGTTACAGATTGTCGGAGGAGAAAAGTGATGGGAGAAGGAAGATTTATTATCCTTTCACCCTTCTTTTGTTTTACTTTACTTTATTTCTCAACGTGCAATAACACTCTGTTTTTTTTTCCATGCCTAATGATAGCCAAACGTGTTTCTCCTCCTTCTTCTTCTGCATTATTCTTTTTTGTTTTTTTGTTTTTTTGTTTTTTTTAAATTCTCTCTTTCCTTCCCTCTAATTCCCTGACTATCCTGTCATACCTCCTTCTCATTCTGCCTTTTGTGGTCATGTATAGTTCTTGAATTCGAAGATGAATTCAGCTTACAAAGATTTTAGAGTGGTTTATTTGCTGGATATTTTGGCAAAGCTTGGAGAGTTTTTGTATTAATTGATGTTCTGCTTATCTTTGAAGTGTGCCATTAAAATCATACATTACTGACCTGACAAAGTTCTTATTTTCTGGTCCTTCACTGATCATTAATTACTGTTCCCACACCTGTAGGGCAAGAGTGCTTGGCAGCTAAACTAAGGTTTATGTTCTGATTCCATTCTACTTATTTGCTTATCCTGATTTCCTCAGTGAAATTTGGAGCTGATGCTTTTCTCAATGCGTTAGATCTTACTAGATGAGGATATGTTTTGTACTTTTGAAGAATGTTGCATTTTAGTTGTCAATTGTCTCATGCCCTTAGGATTTAGATTATAATTTCTGGCAGACTGATTTTTTTCTTAATTTTTGGTGCTGCAGTAAGACACTTCAGGTCATTAAGACCTGAGAAATCTGCTGTTAGGAACAATTATCTCTCAGTTATTGAGCCTTCTTGGAGGCAGCGCTGTCCCACAGTAAGTCCCAATGAAATTTAACATACCTAGGATCAACAAAATCTCAAAAAAAGTGATTTTGATAGAGGAAATAGAAGAAATATTCTTGCGTCTCTTCTCCTGAGTATCTCTAGAAAATCGTTATGCTTTCTCTTCTTTTTTAACTCTCTCTCTCTCTCTCTCTCTCTCTCTCAGATTCCTAGTTAGTTAGAAGTTCTAAGTAATTAGGCTGGATTTTAACCTATTTGTTAATGCTTGCCAGAGGGTTCCAAATCTCATTGGAGGCAAATTTGTTGATTCACAGTCTTTTGCATCTATCGATGTTATAAATCCTGTAAGGTTATATAATGCCCTCTGTTTGATTTTTTTTTTACTGTTATTCAACAGTATTTGTTCATTCCTTCCTGTTATTTGCTGATATGTGACAGGCAACACAACAACTTGTTTCGCAAGTTCCTTTGACTACAGATGAGGAATTCAGAGCTGCAGTATTTGCTGCAAAGCGGGCATTTCCATCATGGAGAAGCACGCCGATTACCACTCGTCAACGAATCATGTTCAAGTTCCAAGAGCTTATCCGTAGAGACATTGTAAATATTTGGATTTATGTACTTTAACTTGCAATATCTGGTTGATATGACTTGCGGTTATTTTTCTCTCAGGATAAGCTATCCATTTGCATTACTACTGAACATGGGAAGACTTTAAAAGATGCATATGCTGATGTGTCACGAGGCCTAGGTTAGTTTCTTTTATATGTTATCTATGAATGATCTCATTTGTGATGCTTGTGTTCTACAAAGTCTTGGATGTTCCCTCATAGAGGTGGTGGAACATGCTTGTGGATTGGCAACTCTGCAAATTGGAGAATTTGTTTCCAACGTGTCTAACGGAATTGATACCTATAGCATTAGAGAGCCTCTTGGTGTTTGTGCTGGAATTTGCCCATTTGAGTTTCCAGCTATGATACCACTATGGGTAAGTCTATTGTACTCTTTCCTTGTGTTGTTACTCGTCTGTTGATCTGGCCACAATATTAATCTAGTACACGTGACCTGTGGGACTGCCATTGTTTCTGTACTTTGTGTTCTTGACAAGTTAACAAAGTGATAATGGCTGTGATGGTGTAGAGACCATGAATTTAGTACTATGACCTTGTTATTGTGCTCTTTAGGTTTATGGCCTTTTTTTTTTATGTCTGCATCTAAGCTTTCATCAGTTGCTTAAGGAATGATAAAGGGAATCATACTGTTTGTTTGAAGTTTAATTATATATGTATGTTTTTTATTTGTTCACAGATGTTTCCTATTGCTGTCACATGTGGTAATACTTTTATTCTGAAGCCATCAGAGAAGGTTCCAGGTGATTTCTATGTGTTCTGATTATCAGAACTCCTAGTAGTATATTCATGTATAATTTTTTTTTTAATTCATGCTATGGCAATCCTAGTAGTCTATTCAATTTTGTAGTACTTTGATGAGGATTTTGTGTAACATATGCAATTTAAGCAAATTCGAACTAGAAGGCTTTGATTTAAACTTGCCCCTTCTGAGTGAGCTTTTGTAATTCATATGCTGTTGAAGCATTGACTCTTTGAGTTCAAATAAGGATCTCTGCATGTTTCTTTTATATGATTGTGCAACTTGGTCTGCCATCACATGGGACATGTTCAAAATCAAATAATATGCTGTCTTGCATTATTGCAGGGGCTTCTCTGTTGCTAGCTGAGTTAGCTATGGAGGCTGGTTTGCCTAATGGCGTCTTAAATATTGTTCATGGTACCAATGTAAGGTTTTTCTTTAAGAATTGAGTCAGGGTTTTTCTTTCACTCTAAGGTTTCACCAATTTATGGTGTCAGTGTCACTTAGAGAGTTGATTGATTTTCATTGCTTAGGCCACCATGTGAGCATGAGGCAAAGGTTAAAACACAAATCACATTATTTATTGCTGTCCCTTTACCATGTAAACATTCACCAAAGTACTGAAAGTTTATGTTTTGAGAATATGTGCATTAGCCTTAAATTACTCAACTGAAAATGTCACAATTGAATCTTTTTGGTCATTGACATGTCTACCTTTTGCATTGTGTCTGAAATGATTCTTCTTTTTCATTCTTCAGTTCTCATCATCTAACTATTTGTCTTCCAGGACATTGTTAATGCTATTTGTGATGATGATGATATTAAAGCTGTTTCATTCGTGGGTCAGAATTCAGTAAGTCATATCTCATTGCACATTTTCATACATATTGCTGAATAATATCTCTATATTATGCATGTGTTTGTGGATTTGCTAGTTATTAATTTCAGTTTATGCATATGCAGTTGTCTGTGCTTTTAGTGGAAGATGATAAAACATCTTGGTGTAAATACTAGACTAGCTAAACATTGCAGGTTTATTATTTCCCTGCATGCTTCTGGCATCAAAAAGTGCAATCCACATATGACAATTTATGATTCCGTGTACAGGTTCTATTGTGAAAAAAGACGCGGGGAAAACTGTTGAAGCCCTAAACTTTTATTTTTGACTTATTTCCCGAAGTTTCATTCTTGAAATAGTTGTTGAATTTTTCCAGCTCAGCATAGAGAGTGCTACAGACACCTTAATACACTTAATATACTAATTTGGGTAAAAGAAATGCATCGGCCTAAAGTCAACATCCAGAAAAGTGCCTTGTGCGGAAGGAGATGAGACATTTTGGCATCTAGTAGAGACTGAAAGCTATATCTGGAGGGGACAAGACATCTGTTTATGATGGCAGTATGATTGTGTATGGGGGGCTACATTGGTGGTTGTGTTTTAGGTTGCAGTTGTAGCTGTGACTGTGGTGGTTATAGCCAGGAACTAGTGTAGACAGAGTGACTGTCAGTGTGGTAATTTGAGTAGGTTTTCTTTTGCGCTAAAAAGCTTCTGCTTGTTGTGACATTAGTAAAAAGTATCCTTTTTGTGATGTTAGCTATCAGTGTGGACCATTGCTTTGACTTTATATTAAGTTCTGCTGCAGTTGTACTATACAAGTTTGAGTACTTTATTCTTTGCTTATGAGATCAGTTATTGTCGTGTTTTATGATTAACATAGAAAATGAACGGTGGAATTATTTGCCATTGCTCATATGATATCAGAGGCAAGAGCAATATTACAAGATGCTGAAAATGTTAGAACATATTTATCTCAGATCTCAGGTCTTGTGGGTGTTAAGTTTGTTTCTATGTCATGTTATATATGCACACACACACAGAGGGCGGAAGCCAGGGTTTAAATAGAAAGGGGGCAAATTATATAACACACAAGTTAAGGGGAGCAAAGTGGTAGGATTGCTTTACAAATAACTGGAAAACTAAGGTTCAAACCTCGGAGATGTAATTTTTTTCCAAGAGAAAGGAAGCAATTGACCCCCTCCTCTAACGAGTAGTTTCATCCATGCACACACACACACAAACACACATGCCCAAGTAGGCTGCCTCCATGCAACATGATTTATGCGACTTCTTCAAGTGTTCTCATCTTAAAATGGTTTTAGGTTTTGATTTGACATTTCCATCAACAAGAAGTATTATTCTTATCTTAAAATGGTTTTAGGTTTTAATTTGACATTTCCATCAATAAGAAGTATTGTTCTTGTCTTGCTCTTTTAGGTTGGTGCACATGTGTATGCAAGGGCATCAGCTAAAGGAAAGCGTATCCAGGTAAATTCCATTGATCTACTTTAATAAATTTCTAGTTCATCTTTTTTGTGTGCAAAAAAGGTTTTTTACGAATGCAAATTGGCTGGTCGATTTGTTGCTTCAGTCCAATATTGGAGCAAAGAATCAAGCAGTTGTCATGCCTGATGCAAGTGTGGATGCTACTTTACATGCCCTAGTTGCTGCTGGCTTTGGTGGTGGAGGACAAAAGTGCATGGCCCTAAGCACAGTTCTTTTTGTTGGAGGCCTAAGTCCTTGGTATCTTATTTCTTTTAAATTTATATGCATTTTGGTCTGGTAGTTATCAAGTCAAATTCCATGAAGACCTCAAATTGCGAGTTTGTGCAGTATTTGTGTTTTTCTGTTTTTTTTTCCGAAAGCTTTATGCAATAAATTAAATAAAGATTATCTGCACCTTGAACAAGTGTTTTCCAACCTAGCCTAGGGTAATAAGTGTTTTTCCATTCTAGCATAGAGTGGACAAGGAGTCTTCTGGTTTGTTTTTGTTGAAGACCCTTCTTCTTGATAAGTGTTTAATGATTTAATGGTGAATCCTGTATTCTGCATGTCCGTTTTTCTTTCTTGCTTACTTTTCTTTCTTATAGAGTGGCCTAGGTGGCTGGCCATCATTCCAAGTTGTCATGCTTTGTATAACTTGTTTTTGTTGTTGAATCAATACCTATGGGTACTTCTAGAGCATTTTTTTTTAGTCCAGGGGATCGAGACACATTTCAGGTATGATATGTGGGGAATTAGATTAAATTTTGTTATTGTTCTGACCTAGTATAAATTGTAAACAAAAATGTGGCTTTCAAAAATAACAATTCAGCTTTTTGTGTGCAAAAAAGGTTTTTTACGAATGCAAATTGGCTGGTTGATTTGGTGCTTCAGTCCAATATTGGAGCAAAGAATCAAGCAGTTGTCATGCCTGATGCAAGTGTGGATGTGAGGAATTAGATAAAATTTTGTTATTGTTCTGACCTAGTATAAATTGTAAACAAAAATGTGGCTTTCCCAAATAACACGCATGGGCCAAGGCAATTCATTCCTATCGATAAGGTTTAAATAGCTAAAAAAAATTTGATAAAAAAACATGTTCTCAAAATTTATTAGATGTATTAAAGTTATCTCTTCATCCTTGAGAAATTCTACTATATTTTTTTCTCTTCACATATTAAAATGAAAATGATTTTTGAAAAAAGATTGAGTAACAAACTTAAAAGTGAATTTGCTATCGCTTTTTGCTAGGGAAGAGAAACTAGTAGAGCGAGCTAAAGCACTTAAGTTAACTGCTGGAACAGAACCTGATGCAGAGCTTGGTCCAGTCATTAGCAAGCAGGTGCATAGTTCAGTCAAAGTTTTCCGCACTGATCAGCATTTTGATTCTAAATCAAGATAGTGAATTGCAAGTACTTAGATTTTTATAATTTTTGGAAACTATTATATCCTGCATGGCAAACCTGTTTGCAACTGTTGCTAGGCATTTGCATTCATCATGTGTACATGCCCTGCATGCTTATGACTGTAAGTTGTGATTATTCTTTATTACTGGCAGGCAAAAGAACATATATCCTCATTAATTCAAACAAGCATTGAAAGTGGTGCAAAACTAGTTCTTGATGGAAGAAAGGTCGAGGTATTTTTTTTTTTTTTTAACCTATCTTATTTGTCGTTGCTACAAGTTCTTCCAGAAATTTATGGCATTGTATGTTCTCCACCCTAATAATCCCTCCACCGCCTCCTCCTTGTTCGGCTCCCCCCCCCCCAAAAAAAAGAAAACTTGTTGATTCTCATAATCAGTTGCTCAGATCTGTGATTTTGGTATGGCAAGTCCATGGAAAAGCTTAAATTAAGTGTTGGAAGCCCCCCACCAAACCTGAAGAACTATGATAGGTAAGGGCTTGCACTAGTTCTATGGAACTATGACAGGAGTTATATTGGGAACTGGCACAACTGACAACAATGTCTTTGGTTGGCCTGACCAAAATTCAGTTGTAAGCTAAAGTTTATAGGGATTGTGCAAGCAACCATATATGATTCTATAATATTTTGGTCAGGGTAAATGAAAAAGAATGGTTCATGTAAAAAGGAAAGGCTAAAATTAAAATATATCCAGCATCAAAGAGTGGGAGATTTAAAATCATAAAATTGTCTTCTTTTTTGTCACTGATCATGGCCTTGGATAAGGCCCATATATAGATGCATCATAACTATATTCGATGATGGGGATATTGGGAAAGAAGAGTTTCCCAGCAGGATATAGTTTTACGAGTGAAAGTGCCTCGTACAGATTGAAACAATCACTCTAATAAATTCTTTAATATTAGCTAGCAGGGGAAAAAAAACCCTTGAAACAATTACTATCACTCGTACTTATGCTCTATGCATTCAGTTTATAACAGATGAGTTGGGTCATTGTGTTTTATAAGCAGTAATAAAGCATCCATATATTCTTGTTTCAGCTTTGGATATATAATGGATCTACTATGGCCTATTTTGTTGATCACTGTTAGGTTCCTGGATATGAAAATGGGAACTTCATGGGTCCTACCATCTTATCTGACGTCACTGTTAACATGGAATGCTGCAAGGTAGTTTTAAGTCTTATATTTAGAAACCATCTTGGATGATTTCTGGTCAGCTTACTTCTTCACAAGTTCATGATGCTCCATGTTGATTTGTGCAGGACGAAACCCTTGGCCCAGTTCTTCTTTGTATGCAGGTTTGCTACTTTTCCATCCATCTATTTGTCTAACTAGTAAATTGAGGACATAACAAGTGTTTTCTTGTTCTCAGGTGGATACTATTGAAGAGGCCATAAATATTGTTAATGGAAATAAGTATTCCCAACTTTCAGCTTCTCCTGACCCCCTTATAAAGTCTAATGATTTGGATTAATGTTTCATGCTTTTATGTGTATCCTCTCACAGGTACAGCAATGGAGCTTCTATATTTACTACATCCAGTGTTGCTGCAAGAAAATTTCAGACGGACATCGAGGTTGGGCAGGTAAGGTGGCAGTCATGAAATCAAATGTAGTCTGCTTAACTAGTATTTTGTGTTATTTTTAAAGATCCAAATATTTTACTTCATGTTTCCTGCCATTAAATTTTTGCAGTAGTTTAAACCTCTGAAACATGGTTGTCTCTACTTACATTTCGCTGTTGTTTTTCAATGAAACTGGTGTTCTTCAGGTTGGAATTAATGTACCTATCTCAGTCCCGCTGCCATTCTCTTCGTTTATCAGCTGCAAGCCATCTTTTGCTGGAGATGTCAACTTTGATGGTAAATATACACCCCTTTAAAAAGAACTTGCTGTTTGACTTTCAGTGGAGAATTATAAATTTACTGAAGTTGAAGATTGATAGCTATTTCAAACAATTACTGCAGGCAAAGCCGGAATACAGTTTTACACCCAAGTTAAAACTGTCACCCAACAATGGAGAGATTTGCCAAGTGAAGATTTATCAGCCGCTGAATTGCCAAGCTCTTAAAGATCATTGTAGAATGGACAAAAATCTAGGACTAGTTTTCTTTTTTACATTTTGGAGTAGGGGAAATGCACGGCTCTTCCAGATATAGTCACATGCATCCAATCTCACACTCACAGCGTTTTATCATCGTAGGAAGAGAATACATGGAAGACGCATAGTTTAGATTGGTTAGATTTGTAGTGATGTTGGTGACTAATTAAACCACAAGGTTTGATGATTTTTTATGTCAAACCTTTTATTAGTAAATGCTCCTTTATTATAATTTAGTAAGTATATATATAATATTTGATTAAAGATTCAACGATTAAAATAAAAGTTTATGATATTAAACTAATAATTTTTTATTCTTTTTATTACCATCTTTTGGATACGAGACTATTCTTATATCGGAGATTTTGACCATTAATTGCTGTGCTGTAACAAATTTTGCAAATGGCAATCTGGTAATTTGCTTGTTAATTCTTCAGAAGAATACTTTTTTTCCATGTATTTCTTTTTTTATTTATTTGTTAATTCTTCATAATTTACGTTTCTTTTAATTTAGATATTGTTGGAGCTGGAATTAATATTACTAATATTTTTTTTGATAAATAATAAAATTGCTAATATTCTTTCAAATAACAAAAAGTTTTAATAATTAATAAAATTAATAATATCGTTAATTTTTATTATTTTCAATAAATGTTCATTAATGTTTTTTAAATAAAAAATTTGCATATTCATACAAGGCTGATATATGACTAGTTATTTTTTTATTCTTAATTCTTAAATGACTATAAATGCAGTCATATATCTTACAAAAAGAATTTTTAGCATCTTACACTTTTAAATTTTACTTTAATCTATTAAATATTTTAATTTATAAATAGTATTTATTAAACACTTCTATTTATAAATTTTTTTATTGAATATTCCAACTTGATAAATCTAATCGATTAAAAAATTATTAAATGATTGAAAATTATTAATATTTTACATTTTCGTGTAAAAATTAAAAATATCAAAATTTATTATTGTTGGTATAGAAATGTGTACAAAATTATGAAAATTTGTAATTTTAAAAAATACAATAAGTACCTGTAAAATTTAAGATGCCACATTTTTTTAAGAAGATGCTTTTAGCCATTCTTAATTCTTAATTTTTGTTTTGGATAAATATGCTAACCTGTCCTAACTAATAAAAAGAAGGAAAACATTGTCAGCAACTTTGAATATCCACCGTCCGATAATTCCACATTTCAATCCAACGTTCGGATCCCTGTAAGTGACTCCCTTCAAAAGCCACACTCTCACGACACTAATCGCATCCACTCTCCCTCGTCGAATCAGTGAAGGAAAGACAGAAAGAGAAGGAAACAACACAGAGATGTTGCTTCAATTTTCTATTCAACGAGGTAATGAATATTAATTTATAAATAATAATTGATTTCATATTAGAATTTTGATTTTTGATTTTTGTTTGTTCTTTAATGTGCTTGCAGTGAAAAATCTGAGGACGTTGAGGTCTCAGATCTTTGCTTTGAGGAGCTCTCATTTCTCTACTGCTACTCAGCCTTCTTCAAGTCAGAGTAAACCTCTGGTAAATGTTTTGTACACACGTGAATGCCATAAATGTAAATTTCTTGGATTGAGTCGAGTTGTTCATTCTTGAATCAAGTTCTTTCATACTAATTCTTTTTATTTACGTTTTGGTTGATTCAAATTAAGCTTAAAGAGTCTTTTATTTCAAGAAATTGTAGTGAGCCTCTTGTTGTTGTTCAATTGAGTTCTTCGCTTGAATGATGAAAAGGAACAACATTTATTTTTTATGAATTGCACCTATACATATAACTTTCCATTAGTGTATTTACTGAAACCAAATGGAGTTGAAAAGAATTCATGGTTAAATTACTAGTTAAGTCAATTTTTATCCCCTTAGGAGTTGAATTTCATGTAATTTTTTTGGGAGTAGTGTTTGAGGATTGTGTACATGGATTGATTTTATGTTATACTGATTCATGGATAGTAGAAAAATTTCATTGTAAAAAACATTGTCTTTTATAATTTTTCGTAGTTAAAAAAAGGAATGCAAAGTTGGTGTTTTGGTATTCTTGGAATATATATTGAATTAGTGTTTTGTATCATTTTATGGATGATGTACTATCAGAGGGTTCCAAATCTTATTGGAGGGGCATTTGTTGACTCACAATCATCTTCAGCCTTTGATGTGATAAACCCTGTGAGTAATAGATTTTTTCTTTTTTGTTAATTGAATTCATACTGCAAGTAGTTGTTCTTTCTTGGGTTCTGATTGATTTTAGCTTGAAAATAGGCTACACAAGAAGTTGTATCACAGGTTCCTTTGACTACAAATGAAGAGTTCAAAGCTGCAGTAAATGCTGCAAAGCAGGCTTTTCCAACTTGGCGTAACACACCAATTACAACCCGCCAACGCATTATGTTGAAACTCCAAGAGCTTATACGTAGAGATATTGTAAGCATGCTGGATCCAAGCTGCCTTGGTGTATTTGCTTTTATCTTTTGTAAAGTAGATTTTTGATTAATCCTTGTCATCTTGTTGTAGGATAAGCTAGCAATCAATATTACAACTGAACAGGGGAAGACTCTGAAGGATGCACACGGTGATGTGTTCCGTGGGCTTGGTTAGTTTGTTTTTGTCTCCCATTTATTGTTTAAGAAGTTATTGTGGTGAACTGTTCTTAGGGATGACCTTAATTGTTGATTTGCTCTACCGATTCTTTCACATTTCTTATGTAGAGGTGGTGGAACATGCTTGTGGAATGGCAACACTACAAATGGGGGAGTACGTCCCTAATGTATCGAATGGAATTGATACCTACAGCATTAGAGAGCCGCTCGGTGTATGTGCTGGGATTTGCCCTTTCAACTTTCCTGCAATGATTCCTTTATGGGTAAAACCTTTGTATTCTTCATAATTAAATTTCGTTTTCATAATATTACTTTAACTCTATGATTGATCCTCAACTGGATGTTAGCTACTTGCATGCTTGTTTTGTTGGGGATGAAATTTGAATTGTGTCTTGGATGTGTCAAAACAATTATCTGTACTTGTTTCATCTTTATGTTTAATTATCTTGACTCCACAAATATTAGTTTTCTCTGCAATTGAATTGTCAGTTCTTAAACAAAAGGAAAAGAAAAATCATTAATTGCTGGTTTCTGTTACTGCAGATGTTCCCTATTGCAGTCACATGTGGTAATACCTTTGTCTTGAAGCCATCAGAAAAAGATCCGGGTGAGGGTTAACTTGTAAATAAATTGTTAAACATAATCTTATGGGACTATATCATATTAACCAACGGAAAGAAAAAAAAAATTGTAGATGTATTCTAAACTCGTTTAGAAGTTAGTTGCACTGAAAGTGTAGCCTCCATTGTAAGTTTGAGGCACATGGGATTGAGAAAGGTGGAAGTAGATTCTATGCCGCCATGTGTTACTCCCATTGCATGTAGTGCTTGTCCTATTTTTTTCCCCTATTATATCACAGCTATCAACATCGAGAATTCTGTGAAAATGTATTTGGTATCGCCCACTTATTATAGAAGCTCCATTTTCAGTGTTTTAAAAGGATATGCTTTGCAAGTCGTGGAAAATTCTGGGTAGAAGAGCAAACCTTGTACTGCAAAGGATTGTGTATCCTGTGCATCTTATTGCTACAGGTTGTTTGCAAATTCGTGAGTACCATTTTTATGTTCTTTTCAAATGTATGAGAAATACAATACATTTGGGTGGACTTCAAAAACTGAGTGAAAGTGGTTCAGTTAAACCATTTGTGTTCTTTTTAAAAGCTATTGTTTGATTAATTGCATGGCATGGAAAAAATAAATGTGAAATTTCATACTGCTCTCTCAACCATGATTTTCATTTTTGTTGTTCTGCCAGGGGCTTCTATAATGCTTGCAGAGTTAGCAATGGAAGCTGGTCTGCCTAATGGTGTCTTAAATATTGTTCATGGCACTAATGTATGCTCTGACTGATCAATAAACTTTTTTTTTTTCTTGCTTTTTCTCTTTTGAAATTCATTTGCTGCTTTGGTCTTCCTAACAGAATACAGTAAAGGACTTGCTGAATATTTTTCACACTTTTAAGAACTGTTGGTTTTCACTTGATGACTGCTAAAATGTCTAAATAATTACAGGGTTATTATATGCCCCATGTATGACAGCTACAATTTTTCTAGTTATAAAATTGAGTTACAGACTCATGACTTTTGTTACACTGGTGATAGCACATGTTATGTTTAGCAAACTTGTTTCTTAGTATGTGTCAATTTTGCAACAGGATATTGTTAATGCTATTTGTGATGATGACGATATCAGAGCTATATCTTTTGTCGGTTCCAATGTTGTAAGTTGTTCATTGCTTTCAGCATTATTCCTGTATGAGATATAGTCTCAAATTTTATGAGTTGGGACTACAAAATCATGCTTGCTTGTGGAAGATTTCCAAAATGAAGAAAATTGCTAAACATATGTTTCTTGTTTGATAAAAACCAATCACTTAGGAATCCAGGTTCTCCATCTGTGCAATTTCAAGGAACTAACATTTGTAATTCCTTGTTTCTAACTTGTTAAGGAAAGTTAGAGTCCTAGTTTGTATAGAGTATTTATTCCTAAGTAGTGTAGGAGTTAGATTCCTAAATAGCTTGAAATATCTTGTATATATATACTTGTTTCACTCATTGATGAAATACAATAACACAGTATTTTTCATCAATTGATTACATAACTTAAGGAAACATAACTTGAAATATCTTGTATATATATAGTTATCTCACTCGTTGATGAAATACAGCAACACAGTATTTTTCCTCAATAGGAAACATAACTTGAAATATCTTGTATATATATTCTTGTCTCACTCGTTGATGAAATACAGGAATACAGTATTTTTCCTCAATTGATTACATAACATAAGGAAACATAAGTATCTTTTATGCAGATAAGCTCACTACTCATCACTCATCTTTTGAATTTTGTGTACAAATGAATTGAAAGATGAAAATGAAAAATGTATTCATGTTTCTGGAAGAAAATACATGCAACTAATTACAGGTTGATCTTAAAACTATGTTCTTTCTATGAAAGTTGAACTTATACTTCATCATCAAAGGATGATTGATCTTTATGACTGGTTGTGCATCATAGTTAGTGTATATCTTTGATTTTCTTGTTATTGTCATCATGAAAGCCATCTATACGGTGTTACTGGTATCATAGTTACATTCTCATTTCATGTTTCTTTTGACATACTGAAGGCTGGCATGCACATATATGGAAGAGCATCAGCTAAGGGAAAACGGGTTCAGGTAAGTTGATTTTCTTCGCTGGAACCATCCAGTCTTTTGAAGCTATTGCAATACAATTGTTTGCTAATACTGAAATTGAAATTGGTTGGCTTTATTATTATGTTGTTCAGTCCAACATGGGTGCCAAAAATCATGCAATTGTCTTACCTGATGCAAACATGGAAACTACTTTAAATGCATTAGTTGCTGCCGGTTTTGGCGCTGCTGGACAACGGTGCATGGCACTGAGCACAGTAGTTTTTGTTGGGGATTCAAAATCATGGTTTTTGCTACTTCCATCTCCCTCATTTTTTTATTACAAATTTTCATACTCCTTATTTGCATTGTTATGATTTGATTTCACAGGCTAAAACTTTGATGTAATGTTAATATTTGCTGTTGTCTCACCAACTTTATGTGTAATTTATACATATGAGCATCCGAAGATGTGCATGTTTGCATTTATGTAGCATTGAAACCATTTGTAAATTTTTTTTTTGGAGAAAAAAAACTCAAAATGGACTAGTAAGTATGACAATACAATAACAGGTTGCTAGGAACAGAATGGAAATTATATAATCAGCAAACTAAGCAAAACTTAAGGCATAGTATATCACCTGAGCTTGGTAACTTCTACCTATTTCTTCAAAATACATGCTGGCCACAAGAATATGTCAAACTCTGCAGCACAATGGACCAATTGTTCCCTTTTTTGGTTTTGCCAACTGAAGATAGTATAATTTTCATTTATGTTGTCACAGCTACTCTATTATTAATTCCAGCTACCCACAGTGGCATGCATCATCTCTGTTGTTCTTATGTGTTTGTTTGTGATTTCTAGTGTGCATGTTGGATACAGATTGTAGATCATTACAGATTTTGTCACATGGTGTGCAATGTGTTTTCAGTAGTCATAGATATTATTACAAAGGTATCGTAGCATGAAGGAGATATTTTGCAATATTTCTCAGGGAGAGTAAACTTGTGGAACGTGCAAAAGCTCTTAAAGTAAATGCTGGAACAGAGCCTGATGCAGACCTGGGTCCAGTCATTAGTAAACAGGTATTATCCATGTTTTAATAATCTATGATATAGATTGCACTTCTATCAATTCAAAGATAAAAGATTGAAAGTGTAAGTGTTCTAATTCATGCTTCAAGTGAGCTTATTGTGCTTGGATATTTTCTGCATTCACAGGCCAAGGAACGGATACATAGATTAATTCAAAATGGTGTTGAAAGTGGTGCCAAACTACTGCTGGATGGAAGAAATATAGTGGTATTGCTATTTTCCATTTGATGTTTTGCTTGCATCATTATTCTGTTACTAGCACCAGATACTCCTTTATTGCATGAGGATGGATATGGTACATAATTGCACCTGAAAAGTAGATTATTTAGAGGAAAATTGGTAGGAACTAGGAAGACAATAATCTCTCTTCTTTGTAGGAAGTAGGTAGGGAAATTGGCCTGCCTCAGGCTTGGTTCTCTGATTGCCCTGTCACAAGTATACATATGGCCTTTCATAGTCTTTTTTTCAGTAACACAGAAATTTTCAGCTTTTATAATCAGGAAATGGCCAACTTACCAGTATATTCATGCTTCAACTAGGTTCCTGGATATGAGCAAGGTAATTTTATTGGTCCAACCATCTTATCAGGAGTCACAGCTGATATGGAGTGCTACAAGGTATTATTTATGCTTTAAGTAAACTGGACTTGGAAAAAACTTTAACTTGGTCAATGAAAGTCTCTGACTGTTGATGTCTGGGGAAAAATGATCAACTTCTCTCTATCTATGGTTTTTGCAGGAGGAAATCTTTGGGCCAGTTCTCCTATGCATGGAGGTGGTTGCTTTTCTTTTCTTCTGTATACTAGGTTTGATGGTCAGCATGTCAAATCACTAACACTTGTCTTTTATTATTCTTTATTTTAACCTTCAGGCCGACAGCTTTGAAGAAGCCATCGACATTGTTAACAGAAACAAGTAGGTCCTCAATTGTGATTTCATGTGCCTAATTTATCTTTTTGTTTTTTAATGATATTTTTAAGCTTGGTAATACATCTATTGCAGATATGGCAATGGAGCTTCCATGTTTACATCATCTGGTGCAGCTGCAAGGAAATTCCAGAGTGAGATAGAGGCTGGACAGGTAAATTCAACAACGCACATATAGCCATAAGAAAACAGTTTAAAGCTACAAGTGTGTAACTCATTTGTTATGCAGAGCTACGATTTTAGCAACAATACTTCACCATTTTCTGTTGATATTCGATGGAAAGTACAAATAAAGGAACATGGTGTTGTTTCATAAATGAATTTGAAATGAACTTTAACAAAGTTCATTTTTGCTTAGAATAAATTCACCGTAAAATATTAGGAATTAGTTAACATGATTCATTTTGATGCAGGTTGGCATTAATGTTCCTATACCAGTTCCATTGCCATTTTTCTCGTTTACTGGCTCTAAGGCATCTTTTGCTGGCGATCTTAATTTCTACGGTAATATTTACTCTGTTACCATCTTTTATTCCTTATAAAGCTGGCCAAGTGACTGTAAATCTTGAATTTACTAAAGAAAAAATTCTTGGAGTTGCAGGTAAGGCTGGAGTCAACTTTTACACCCAAATCAAAACAATTACTCAACAATGGAAGGATTTACCGGCCGGTAGTGGAGTTTCCCTGGCAATGCCAACATCACAGAAGATATAGTAGTGTGTTGTAATTGTATCCGAAACTTGCGTTTGAGCCTTCAATAAATCAATGTCTTTCCTCTTTTACCTTTGTTTATTATATGCTGTTTAATGGTTTTGATCCTTCGGGCTTTTCAAATGGACGGGTTTGAGTAGACCCGGTTGCTTCTCAACCGGAGTCAGACGGTGAGCCCCATCGGTGAAGAGGAATTGGACTGGTTTACCATTTCCAATTTGCCTAAGGATCAATACATTCATATCAAAGCAGACAATTTGGCAAAGAAGAGAGGCTAACATGAGAGAAAAGAGGCTGTCTGCCTAGCGAAGTGACTTCCCAAAATCCCAAGAACAAGGCTTTTAGATACTACTAAAAAAACCTCTTGTTTGTTGGAACGGGCAAGTCCTCCTTGGCTACCAATCCAAAAGACACTCTTGGCCTCATGCAGGACCTTTTTCCTCTTCAAATATAATTTATATATCTTTCTTTCACCAGTCACGAATAGGAGAGAAGACCTAGCATCACAAAGGAGAGCCTCTCAAGTCAGCGAAAGTGACTGCCTGAAAACCTAAATAAGCGTTTTGTACAAAATATCAATTGTGTAATTAGTAATTATATCTATATATTAATTGCTTAATGACAAAACACAAACAAAAATTGCTAGGAGCAGGCAAGTCATCCTAAGATCACCCCTTCCCAAATCCCATACTCAAATGGGATGTTGATGTTTATGCGTTTGCTACCATACCATTCTTATGTAAGGAGGTGCCCATATTGGAATATATGATCTTCCTCATGTATCTGCATGCACTTTATTTCATTTTATTTTCCTCTTAATCTCCAAAAATAGTAACATGTACTATTTCTAGGAAAATGTCATTTTCTATTCTTTCTTCATGGGTCATGATTCCAAGGGCATGTCAATCCACTTGAGATCAGATGGACCATTCCAAAGTCAAAGTTCTTGCCACTACAACGAAAATCTCCATCTCATTGACTTCCTGTTTTTGGAACCTTATTCGTAAGAAAAAGTGTTATTATGTACCATAATATTATTCTATTTAGGCCTAATCTATTATGTACCATAATACCCTAAATTTTGCCGGTTTTTATAATTTCGCTTTATTTCGGTTTTGACTCCCTCAACTTACCCTACTGACTATTCGTTAGAAGCTGTTGTCCTTAAATTTAAATTTATAATTATTTTTGAATCAATACTAATCTCAAACTTGTATATTATATATAAATGTGAGAATGTCGAATAAAGAGATTTTCGATAATGCCATTGAAGAAATTTGAATATTCTAAAATAATCTCAGTCATTACCAATTAGAAAATTATATTTTAGTAATTTATTAGATTTAATTTCTTAAAATTATTTTTTAAATGCACACCAAAATATAGTCTAATGGAAAATATATTTATTTATTTATTTAAATAAATACATATAGATAATTAATCATTAAGTTTTATCTTTTTTAAATTAATTTGTATATTTTATTTTTAAATATTTGATTCTGTTTTTAGTATAATTTAAAATATTTTATTTAGAAAAGATAAAAAGATAAATTATATTTTTCTATAATATTTTTTCTTTATTTATATGTAATTTGATTGGATATATATTTTAAAAAATAAATTTTCAAACAAAATATACATAATTAAGCCTTTCAAAACTTTTAAATTTTTTTTTAAATTTATTTTTAAATAAAATGAATATATATATATGTGAGATTACAAAAAATTGAAAATTTTAATTTTAAAAAATATATATAATAGTTTATTATTATATCTATAAATCTATCTATAAATATTGAGATCTATTTAATTTATTAGATGATATTGTAGAATTGTACACATATAGTTAAAATTTTAGATAAATAACGGTATAAATTTGTCACGACCCAAAACCGTGGGCCAGACCGGTACTAGGACCTAGGTAAGCTTAAGGAACCCGAGACCCGTAGTAAGCCTAAACTATCACACTCCATCCCTATTATCATTAGACTATCGGAATAGTAAGCCCATATTATGACATTTTTCATAAGACAATCAGAGTTAATAATTCTGATCCAGCATTAGTAATACATACTATTCGCAG
>CANUEX010218884.1:17500-25656 GCA_948099535.1 Jatropha multifida | reverse complement strand
AGTTGCCGGGGAGAAAAAAATAGTGACGCACAGTGTTTTTCAAAAATATCCGATTCGGGTCTAATTTAAATTAATTCAGTCCAATTAAAAAAATATTGGTCCGATTTTATTCGATTAACGGTTATTCAATAAATTTTCGGGCAAACCAAAATGATTTTCGATTCCAATAATATTACGTGGCGTAATATTATTGGCTAAAAATTTACAATTTAAATTTAAATGAGAATATTTCGAAATAAAAATTTCGGGGTATTACAGGTTTCAATTTGAGTAAAATTTGGTATTTTGATTAAATTAGATTGTAAATGGTAAAATTGATTTGGAAATTTAGTTCTATGTGAGAATCCGAACATTTTGATCTTAGGTTTATAAATTTCTGGCAAAAAATAATTTTCGGCCACTGTCTGTGGCGGTTCCGGTGATGGCACCTACGAAACTCCGATGAGGCATTGAGAGGCAGATTTCTCTTCTCGACACGGTGAGCACAATCGTATAATTAGATTTTGCGTTGGAGGTTAGTGCTTATTATATGTGTTAATTTAAAAAAATGCTTAATTAAAATCATTGAGATTTTTTATTGATTTATTTGTGATATTATTGATTAAATGAAGTTGAGAAACTTAATGAATGGAATTTGTTAAGTAAGAACGGATAGGAATTTAATATTTAGGATTTGTCATTGAAATGAGTAAGAAATTATGATTTGAATTTTAAAAAATTTGGAATATTATGATTTTTGTGACTTGAGCAATTTGATATGGTTTGAATTTAAATTAAGGATTGATATGAATAGAAATGTGAATAAATGGAGGATGGGAAAACTATTGCTTTAGTTGCCCACAGATTTGATTGCGTTAAATTATTTTATTGTGCAAATTTTAAAAGTGAGAATTAAATTTATTAGAGGAAATGTTGCTAAAATTTCATAGATAAGTGAATTACGAATGACTGTGAGAAAGTATGTTGTGATTATGAAATAAATTCATTTCTATGATTTTGATATTATGGTAAAATAATTTATGAAATAAAATATTTGTGTGAAGTTAATATAAGACCATGCAATTATGTATAAATTATAAGAAAGAGGTATGTTTATGTGTATAATATATGATTGATATTTTGTGATATCTGTAAGAAAAATAAGGAAAGAATTACATATATGTTTTTGGGCTCTAATATACTTAGTGTGAATATGTTGTATGATTTAATTTATTCTATAAAATGAGCATGCTCAGCTTTGAGGCCTCTCTGTTATATTATAAGTTATGATCATATGCTAGGCTTTAGATGCCTTTTCAATAAGCGGACGCGCTTATTATTCTCTAGTGGCGCTTTCACAGGTCACATCTCTGTCTCTGATATCTTTAAAATCTTGTTTGCTTCATTGTCTCCTAAGTGTATCTGACCCCATATGAAAGAATCTGTTTTTAAGAAACTTAAGATAATAAGTTCTATTATATGATTTGGTTTATTATATGTTATAAATTTAAGAATATATGATTATGGTAGTAAGTGAATTATAATAATATGTTAATGGGGTATTTAAATTTAAAATATATGTCTTATTATGAAATCGATAAATAAATATTAAAGGTAATAAATATATAATATACTATACTGCAAACTTAAATGTTTTTAAGATATAAGTATTCAAATATATTATGTGTTATGGTTCAGACCCCATAAATTAATATATATATATATATATATATATATATATATATATATATACAGTGGAACCTCGATAAATTAAAAACCTCGCTAAAATAATAATTTTTTTTTGTCCCGAGTCAGGACCAACGTGGTAAATTAATAATTCGCTAAATTTATAAGATAATACAAAAAAAATAAATTCATATAGGTCTCATTTGACATATAAATTGATAATTCATGATTTATATCAAAATATTTTATACATAATCCATAACTAAACTAAGCAGGTTTCTGAAATATGAATCTAATGTTACTTGTTTCTTTTTAAAATTAATATCACCTTGAATCTATGCATACTATCTGTCATGGTTGATTTTTTTATACCTTTGAGATGAGAAGCCATTTTTTTTCTTTTGATTTGTAGAGTTGTATAGTACCTCTCTTTATATAATAACTTAATTAATGTTAGTACATGTAACTACATTAATAGTTGAGTAGATTTATACTGTACATGTAACTTAGTTAATGTTAGTACATGTAACTAAATTAATAGTTGAGTGGATTTATACATTTTATTGAGATATATATTGAATACTGAAAAATTTATCAATGAAAATACATTAATTTAATTAATATGAATGATTAATACTTATTATATATAAACTAGTGTTCATATATATCTAGGTCAGTATTCACATTGTAGAGATATAAGCTATATACTCTATAAATTATAATTATTAATTTACGTGATTAATTAATACCTCGCTAAATTAATAAAATTTCACGGTCCTGATATTATTAATTTATAGAGGTTCGACTGTATAAGCACCACTAAGTTTTATACTCAGCGAGTTGAGTTTCTCAAGTGTAGGTTGAAGATATTATGGAATGACATTATTCATAATCTCATATTCAGCATCAGAGGAGGATATGTCAACAGACTTGAGCATGGTAGTACTATGAACTTGGTATGTGGCAATAAGATTGTAATTTGAGAAAATGTATGTTAACTTTAGATGGAATTTGTATATTTTAAAGTAAACTGAATATTTATTGTTTATCATTATATGATAAATTATCAATATAGATTTTAAATATTATGACCTAAGGTTTATTTGAAATTAAAATTTTATATCCCATTATTTAAAAATAATATGTTTGATACCAAATTAGATTCTTATGAAATTTATGATTTATTTCCTTCAAATTTTATTTATAGTTTATTAATGATGTTAAATTTAAGATTTTATAACTTAAGTGAAAATATTATTACTAAAACTTTTCTAATTATTAAGTTTTTCCCAATTATATCAAATGTAAATAATATTTATACCTTTCGATGAATAAAACTATCTCTTCAATATCTGCTTATAATAGAGAAAAATAAATTTTAAATCTAAATGGATTTTCTTTATATAAATAAGCATAGAAATGTGATAAGCAAACCTGTGTCTCTGACATAGAATATGACACTCATTGTCTAGTTCTACAGGACCGGATAGGGGGGTGTTACAGATACCGGTCTCTCACTTGTATTTAGCCTTGGACGGAATTTATCGCCTGATTTGGGCTACATTCCTAAACAACCCGACTTGTAGACAGTGCCTCGTGGTGCGATAAGGTCTGGGCACGACGAGGCTCTCACCCTCTCCGGCGCCCCCTTCTAGGGGACTTAGGCCCGGTCCACCGCTGAGGATGCTTCTCCAGACTACAATTCGAATGTCAGGCGCGTTGATTCTCAAGTTAGGTGTTTCTCGGTTCACTCGCCATTACTAGGGAAATCCTGATAAGTTTCTTTTCCTCTGCTTATTGATATGCTTAAACTCAGCGGATAGTCCTGCCTGACCTGGGGTCGCGATTGTAGCACGCCCTTAGGGATGCATCGTGGTCTCGTTATTCTGAGGCATATCCGCACATGACCATGTCCGAGGGTCTTGCAACCACCGATTATCGTGGGCCAACCGTAGGCGATCGGCACACGGGAGGCTAGAATTCGCCCCCTGATGGGGTGGGAGCGACATTGCATGACACTCAAGTAGACATGCCCTCGACCAAAAGGCTTTAGGCGCAACTTGCATTCAAAGACTTGATGGTTCGCAGGATTCTGCAATTCACACCAAGTATTGCATTTCGCTGCATTCTTCATCGATGCGAGAGACGAGATATCCGTTGCTGAGAGTCATTTTGGTTATGATTGAGGACGACGCATCCCTACGGCCGCCTATTTTCAGGCCGACGAGAGCGCGCTCTTCTCATTTCATGTTTCCTTGGCATGTCCTGCACCGGGGTTGGTTGGAGGACTAGGCCGAGCATGCGGGAATGGCCAAGGCAAATCCAAGCAGCATCGGATGTAGCCTTTGGGCTAGCATGGGGGTCGAAGCCCCCAGGCTTGCCCTCACATATATAGACATGTTCGCGGGTCGTTCTGCTGTGCAGGTTTCGACAATGATCCTTTCGCAGGTTCACATACGGAAACCTTATTAGAACTTCTCCTTCCTCTAAATGATAAGGTTCAGTGGACTTCTCGTGACGTCGTTAGTGGGGAACCGCCCACATCGCTGCGATCCGAACACTTCACCAGACCATTCAATCGATAGGAGCGACGGGCGGTGTGTACAAAGTGCAGGGACATAGTCAACGCAAGCTAGTGACTTGCGCTTACTAGGAATTCCTCATTGAAGACCAACAATTGCAATGATCTATCCCCATCATGATGAAATTTCAAAGATTACCAAGACCTGTCGGCCAAGGCTATAGACTCGTTGAATACATCAGTGTAGCACGCGCGCAGCCTAGAACATCTAATGGCATCATAGACCTATTGTTGCCTCAAATTTCCTTAGCCTAGAAGGCCATAGTCCCTCTAAGAAGCTAGCTGCGAAGGGTCACCTCCACATAGCTAGTTAGTAAGCTAAGGTCTCATTTGTTAATGGAATTAACCAGACAAATCGCTCTACCAACTAAGATCGGCCATGCATCACCAGTCGTAGAATCAAGAAAGAGCTCTCAGTCTGTCAATCCTTACTATGTCTGGACCTACTAAGTTTCCCCGTGTTGAGTCAAATTAAGCTGCAGGCTCTACTCCTAGTGGTGCCCTTCCGTCAATTCCTTTAAGTTTTAGCCTTGCGACCATACTCCCCCCAAAACCCAAAGACTTTGATTTCTTATAAGGTGCCGACAGAGTCCTAAAAGCAATAGCCGTTGATCCCTAGTCGGCATCGTTTATGGTTAAGAGTAGGACGGTATCTCATTGTCTTCGAGCCCCTAACTTTCGTTCTTGATTAATGAAAACATCCTCGGCAAATGCTTTCGCAATTGTTCATCTTTCATAAATCCAAGAATTTCACCTCTAACTATGAAATACGAATGCCCCCGACTGTCCTTGTTAATCATTACTCCGATACTGAAGGCCAACACAATAGGACCAAAATCCTATGATGTTATCCCATGCTAATGTATACAGAGTGTATGTACGCTTTGAGCACGCTAATTTCTTTAAAGTAACAGCGTTGAAGGCACAACCCGACCAATTAAGGCCAGAAGCGCATCGCCAGCAAAAGGGATGAGCCGACAGGTGTACACCGCGAGGCAGACCAATCGACCCAACCCAAGGTCCAACTTTGAGCTTTTTAACTGCAACAACTTAAATATACGCTATTGGAGCTAGATTTACCGCGGCTATTGGCACTAGACTTTCCCTCCAATGGATCCTCATTAAATAATTTCAATTGTACTCATTCTAATTACCAAACTCATTTAGCCCAGTATTGTTATTTATTATCACTACCTCCTCGTGTCAAGATTGGGTAATTTGAGCTCCTGCTGCCTTCCTTGGATGTGGTAGCCATTTCTCAGGCTCCCTCACTCGAATCAAACCCTAATTCTCCATCACCCATCACCACCATGTAGGCCGCTATCCTACCATCGAAAATTGATAGGGAAAAAATTTGAATGATGCATCGTCAGCACGATGGTCGTGCGATCTGTCGAGTTATCATGAATCATCAAAGAAATGAGCAGAGCTCGCGTCGACCTCTTATCTAATAAATGCATCCCTTCCAGAAGTCGGGGTTTGGTGCACATATTAGCTCTAGAATTACTACAGTTGTTCGAGTAGTAGATACCATCAAACAAACTATAACGGATATAATGAGCCATTCGCAGTTCCACAGTCTGAATTAGTTCATACTTACACATGCATGGCTTAATCTTTGAGACAAGCATATGACTACTGGCAGGATCAACTAGGTAGCATTCCTTCGCAACGTTGACACTCACAAACTCACCGTGCCCGCAGTGAGGCAGCACGAATAAGGCTCAAAATGGGTGCGTCCGTCGTTCTTAAAGACATTGATTGGGCCAATGGAGGGCATATGTTCACACCCTCCGCTCGCATAACATTCTGCATTTGAAATCACGAGCAGGCAATACATGGGCCAAAGCAGTCGAGTCGACGTGCTTGGACGCAAATGCTGCTATGAGGTCTGCCCCATGCACATGGGATGCATGGGCTAAAATGAAAATGAACAATCCGAATTCTGCTCCCGCCCGTGTCCTTACCTCGAGAAAAGAAATTAAAACTCCAGCTACGACTTAGGAGGATGATGAGATCTACAATTCGTTGCACCAACAAGGATACTGCCGACCCAAACATCCGAACTACTACTCATGGGCCCTTAACATCCGCTGAGCCACAACGAAACTCGACAAATGACAACTCAATCAGTCGAGACCAAGAATTGCCGCCACACCAAGTTAAGCCATAGCCCACACTATAGAGTGTAGTCGAGAAATGCATCTTGGGGGGAAGGTGGGGAGGGTCCATCAAATCGCATGCCCATCTCACCCACACCCTCAATGTTGACTGTGCTGAACCAAACCAGATGCAACGATGACTCAATCGACCGAGATTGAGAATTGGTGCCACACCATGTCAGGCCCAACATGCACCATTAAGAGCACTGGCCACCAATGGGTATCAAAGGGTCCATCGAGTGCCATGCCCACACTCACCCATGCCTATAACGTTGATTGCGCTAGACCAAACCCGACACAATGACGACTCAATTGGCTAAGATCGAGAATCGGCACCACGCCAAGTCAGGCCCAACACGCACCGTTAAGAGCACAGGCAAGCAATGGGTATGTAAGGGTCCATCGAGTTCCATGCCCACTTCGCACCCGTGCAATTAACATTGACTGAACCAGGCCAAACCTGACGCAACGACGACTCAATCGACTGAGATCGAGAATCAGTGCCATGCCAAGCCAGGCCCAATATGCACCATTAATAATATGGGTGAGCAATGGGCATGTAAGGGTTCATCGAGTGCCATGCCCACTTCTCACCCATGCCATTAACATTGACTAGCCAGGCCAAACCCGAAGCAACGATGACTCGATCGGCCGAGACCGAGAATCGACGCTATGCCAAGCCAGGCCCAACACGCACTGTTAATAGCACGGATGAGCAATGGGCATGGAAGGGTCCATTGAGTGCCATGCCCATTACTCACCCGCGCTATCAACATTGACTAGCCAGGCCAAACGTGATGCAACGATGACTCGATCGGCCGATACCGAGAATTGATGCCATGACAAGCCAGGCTCGACACACACCATTGATAGCGTGAGTGGACACCTGCGCTATCAATGTTGACTAAGCCAGGCCAAACCTGATGCAAAGACGACTCGATCAGTCAAGATCGAGAATCGATGCCACGCCTAGTCAAGCCTAACATGCACCGTTGATAGCATGGGTGAGCAATGGGCATGGGGCGGGGGGGGAAGGGGAGGGGATGGCGTGCCTAGCACACCTCCCACTGCTCACGCGCACCCTTGACATGGACAGAGCCAACCAAACCCAACTAACGATGACATGACCGATCAAGATCGAGAATCGGTGCCACTCCAAGTTTTGCCTAGCACGTACCATCAAGGGCGCGGGTGAGCAGTGGGGGGTATGGGTTGGGTGAATGACATGCCTAGGCACACCATTTCCCCACCCCATATATATAGAAAATAAAATAAAACCTGGGTGTAGCATAAGGAAACATTGCTATATCCCAACCATCACACCCCTATAAAATTTTATTCCGGGTACCTTTTGGTGGCTAACTCAAGCTTAGCTTGGATGGCCTTAAAGAAGCGAATGGCCCCGGATTCTTCGACAAATCGGGGGCCAGGATCGATAGGGATGCCTTCTATAGGTCCATGGAAATCAAGCCGGAGTGCCGGCTAGGCTGGAAAAGCCCCTGGTGCAGAGATATTGAAGCCGGAGGGTCATTTTATAAGCCGAGAACCGAGTCGAGGACTGCAGTTTCTCCAAATCATTTTGGTTTTTTGGCATTACTATCCTTCATGTATGGGTAACATCTATCAATGGTGCAAATTTGAGGGCAAAAGCTCACAGTCGCCGGGAGCCCGACGTGTTCGGGGGCTAGCTCAAATTAGCTTAGATGGCCTTGGCAAAGCGAATGGCCCCAAAGGCTCCGACAAATCGA
>CANUEX010218884.1:0-12500 GCA_948099535.1 Jatropha multifida | reverse complement strand
GGTGCCATGCCAAGTCAGGCCCAACACGCATCATTAAGAGCACAGGCAAGCAATGGGTATGTAAGGGTCCATCGAGTGCCATGCCCACTTCTCACCCGCGCCATTAATATTGACTGAGCCAGGCCAAACCCGATGCAACGACGACTCGATCCGCCGAGACCAAGAATCGATGCCATGCTAAGTCAGGCCCGACAAGCACCATTAATAGCACGGGTGAGTAATGGGCATGTAAGGTCCATCGAGTGCCATACCCACTTCTCACCCGTGCCATTAACATTGACTAGCCAGGCTAAACCCGATGCAATGATGACTCAATCGGTCGAGACTGAGAATCGGCGCCACGCCAAGCCAGGCCCAACATGCACCATTAATAGCGCGGGTGAGCAATGGGCATGGAAGGGTCCATCGAGTGCCATGCTCATTGCTCACCCGCACTATCGAAATTGACTAGCTAGGCCAAACACGACGCAACAACAACTCAATCGACCGAAACCGAGAATCAATGCCACGCCAAGCTGGGCCCAACACGCACTGTTGATAGAATGCCCATTACTCACCCACGCTATCAATGTTGACTAAGCCAAGCCAAACCTAACGCAATGACGACTAGATCGACCGAGACCGAGAATCAACGCCACGCCAAGTCAGGGCTAACACGCACCATTGATAGCGTGGGTGAGCAATGGGCGAGGGGGGGGGGAAGGGGGAGGGGATGGTGTGCCTAGCACGCCTCCCACTGCTCACGCGCGCCCTTGACATTGACAAAGCCAACCAAAACTCGGCTAACGATGACTCGATTGGCCAAGATTGAGAATCGGCGCCACACCAAGTTCTTCCTAGCACGTACCGTCAAGGGCATGGGTGAGCATTGGAGGGTATGGGTTGGGCGAATGGCGCACCTAGGCACACCATTCTCCCACCCTATATATATAGAAAATAAAACAAACTTGGGTGTAGCATAAAGAAATATTGCTATATCCCAACCATCACTCCCCCATAAAATTTTATTCCAAGCACCTTTTGCCATGAAATTTTATATGTTAACTTGATGTAGATATCTATATGAAAATATCTGAAAGATTTTAGTTGCTTGTTAAATTCTTGAGAAATTTATTCAATCAAATTATGTACAGCTCTATATGGATTAGTGGATAATGATATCCATGAAATATTGAAAAATGCTTGAAGGAAGAAAATTAAGATCCCTAGAAAAAATATTCAAGATTATTATATGGATTAAAGAAATCTCAATACATATGATATAAACGGCTTAATGATATTATGGTTGAGAAAATATTATATTATTGTATTCTTTTGTTGAAAGGCACATGTTTTCATACTTTTGATATTTACTTTATATACTATCATGAGCAAGGTGATCTCTTGATTAATGCATATTTGTTGACAAAATATTATAATGATATTATTATCTGTTCATGAATTTTTTTTATAAAGGGATTTGAATATAAATTTATCTATATTTAGTTCGTGAACATTATTGGAACTCCTTAAAGAGTTTGGTATGAAAGACATTGGGAATGTAAAATTTTATCTCGGCCTGAAAATCGAGCATTTTATAAACAAAATTTTATCTATGAATCTATACATATGGCTAAGTTATTAAAATGATGTTATGTGTAGCTAATGGCTATAAGGTCACTTGATAAGAAAATGGTTATTTTCAACTTTTGAAAAATTATGAAGAATTTATTAGTCATGAGTACCATATCTTAGTGCAATAAAAAGCACTAATATATCTTGCTTAGCATTTAATAAATTTTATTGCAAGATATAGTTGTCCTTGAATATGAAGAAATTGAATATAGTTAAATATATATTTTGAGATCTTCATGACATATAACATATGATTTATATTATAATTATCATATCAAAATAAGATTTGATTGGCTATGTAAATGTAGGTTATTTATCTAATCCATATTATGTTAGATTAGAAATAAGTCATTTATTTACATGGAGAGATATAATTATTTTATAGCATTCAAGAAACTAAGTATTGCTACCACTTCTTTTAGCCATGAAGAAATTTTTGCGACTCATTAAGAAAGATGAGAATTTGTTTGATGGAGATAAATATTTCAACATGTTCAAAGTACGTGCAGTCCACTTGTCGAGAAAGAAGTTTCTATAACATTATATGGAGATATATTAAAGAAATTAGTCTTGGAGGAATATGATATATTAAAGAAAACAAGAAGATTATATTTTACAAAAATTCTTCTTTACTCGTAATTTACAAAAGAATGATAATTTTAAAATTTAACCGCTAAAACGATAATATTATTGATTTACTCATCAAAGCACTTCTACTACAAGTTTTCTACTATAAGTTTTTTACTGTAACGTTTTGAATGACAAATGCACAAAATTAGAATACATCAACTCAAATATTTCAAGATTTATCCTCGTGAAGTGAAGTAAATATGCACTGTAATCTTTTTCCCTTTAACCAAAATGTTTTCCCGCTGAATTTTCAATAAAGATTTTTAATGAGTCAGTATTTCAATGCTTATTAAAAAAATAATATATTATTTTTCCTTCGCTAAAATTTTTTTTCCCATAGTATTTTTTCTTATAAGGTTTTAACAAGGTATATTCTTTAAAGAATAGACATCCAAGAAAAAGTGTTATGAAATAAGTGGATGTCCTATAAAAGCTAAAAGTGTGTATTCTTAATTATTGCGAACTTTATCTTCTTGATTTATATAGAACTCTATTAAGATTCCACTTATATAACTATATATATATGTGTGTGATTTTTTATTAATAATAAATACGCTCTCTATCCTCCTTATTCTCTCTATTCTCCCTTTATTTCTCTCCTTAATTTACATTATTTTATAACACCTTCGATATTTTCATTTTTATTTTTGGTGATTTTCGAGTGCCATTTTTTAGCTTATCCTTTTCCGATATGAATCATTTGAGAGAATTGCACAAATTTTTGTTCTAATAGAGATTCTTAGATCCATGTATGAACTTTTTTTTTCCACATTTTTTAAATTTATTTATTTAAAGATATTTTTGTTTTTTTATAAACCACCTAACAGAGAAAGTTAGATTTTTTTTGTACGGAAAAACAATTGCATATAATAGTAAATAACACAAGTAACAAAGTAATTTATTTTGAAAAACATAGAGTTATTAATTTTGGTATAATATGAGAAAAAATTATAATTTTTTCCTAAATTACAATATACTACTTTTATAAGTTAAAAAATTTAATAAATCAATGCAGTTGAAGACATCACTGAATTTTCTTAAAAGTTCAAGGATACTGATGTTAAAAGCTTCAAATTTTCTTTTAAAACCACAATGCAAATGAAAAAAAGATGGGGTTTGATTTAATCTATCACTTGTCCCAATTGGAAATATTGCTTACATCAAATTCCCATTCCCATCAAATTACATGCGCCTCCATACTCACGCAACAAATAGCCAGGGAAACTGATAATGGTGGTTCAATCATGTATCCCCTTCTTAACATTACAATCTCTTTAAGCTCTTTTTTCTTGCATCAATTTTTTTCTTGTCTGCATGAGCTTTTGCTGCTCCACCTTCTTTCTTCTGGAGACCGACTACAGGTGTTGCCACTGCCACGGCTACAGATCCACCAACTCCTGTCTCAGCAATTGGAGCTGCAACCACTACCTGATCCTGACTATTTCCTCCTTTCATAGGTATTGTACAAGGAGCCAATGGGGATGCCAATGTTATGGCAGCACTAACTGCTGTGTTCTTCTGGTCACCATTGAGAACTGAGGTGTTACTTTGATCAACATTCAGCGCCGTAGTAGACTCTGAAATAGCTCCTGACTTTAACTTTGGTTTTGGTTTAGCATGAATTCCAGTGTACAACCTGTACGGTTTTTGAATGATCAGCCAACATTTCAATAGTAGTCATTTAAAAACAATGGCAAAAGCTTCATAGTAGTCATGTCTTCATGAAAATCTAAATAAGATGCAGGATTTAAGAAGCGAGCAGTAATCTTCGAAATTCCAAAATTTCTTAACGCACATTACTGCCCTTGAATTAACAAGCTGACTTCTAAGAAACCATATCTTTACCACATTCCAAGGAGATCAAGAATGCCCAGAGCTTCTTTGATTAGAGAATTGTAACAAAAGAGAGGTAAAATAGATAATTAGATACTCCATGAAATGGAATAACTGTTCTTCATTTTCTATAAACTGTGTTCCAAAAACTTTGAAATTGTTAATTACAAATATTAAAAGTATTACATATTTAAAATTTCAACTAAAACTTGAATCATTAAATTGCTAGACTATGGAATAACTAATACACAGCTAAATTTGAACCATGACTGATATTAAAGTATTAGATTCCCAGCTTATTCCATGTACGAAATGAAAATTTAAAGAGAATTACTATTTAGTCACTCTATTATAATGAAATACACTAGTCCGAAGCTGTATTTTCAATAACTAAATTAATAACCCCTTTTTTTAACTCCATCTAACTGCTTTAAACCCATTAGCTTTTAACTTTTACATTAGTCAGCTTACACAGTAAAAAAAAAAAACATAAATGTAAACTATTTTTTTACTAACTAAATTAATAATCCCTATTTTTAACTCCGTCTAACCATTTAATCCCATTAGCTTTTAACTTCCTTTTACATTAGTCAGCTCACAAAGTAAAAAAAGAAAACCATAAATGTAAATTCTTATTTTACTAAATTGCCCGAGTTCATAATTACCCTTAATTCTGCAACTTGACTTTGGTTAATTGGGAAAAACCATAAATGCAAATTCTTATTTTGCTAAATTGCCCGAGTTCATAATTACCCTTAATTCTGCAACTTGACTTTGGTTAATTGGGACTTAGAGAAGCTAAATGGACCCTTCGGATAAAGCTTTGATAGAGTTGGTGTGGATTGGTTTATAGGTGGATGACTGGAGAAAACTTTTGGGGCTTTAATGATAATTGGATGATTGGTTATTGAGAATTCAAGGCCAAGGTTGTTTTTTTGGATACATAAAGCATAGAAAATAAGAGTTCAAAGGTGTTGCAGGCACGGTGTGTGCGTGTCAGGAAGAGTTAAGTCTAAAACTTGTCATTTCATTAAATTAAAAACTTTTTTTATTTAAAAAATCTAATTGTGTTCCTTCTATTCATTTTTAGCTTTGATTCTTTCCTTTTTCCAGCTGTAAAATACCTACAGATTGAGATTGGATTTGAGTTTAGGGAGGAATAAGACAAGCCAATTGACAAGTGGCATAAAAAATAAATTTTGAAAATGTATTAAGGGTAAATTGACATTTCAAGACTATTTAACTGAAATAGTCTATTTAAAATAGAGGAACCATGAAATTTACTTTTAAAAATACTAGTATTGACTAGACTACTTTAGTATAATATCAATTTCTTGATTGGAAGAGTAGTGACTATAGTTACCTAGCAAAAAACATTTGAAAGAACGGCAACATGGCGTACACCAGTTTCTACCACACTAAAGATAACAGAATCTAGTGTACTTATGAAAATATTTCTAGAAGATCCACAACTTGCATTATTTCCATGGCCAAGATAAAAAAAAAAAAGTTACTGTGATACTTATGTGTAAAGATCAAATGTTCTCAACTATGACAACACAACAGGTAACAAGATGAGCATTGCTCACCTAGCATGCCTAGCATACTCCTCGTAATTTTCTAGCAGCATCTTGCCAGCCTGCTCGTTTAAAGCTGATTCTGGAAACGGCTCAATTAATAAACATCTTACTACCTGTTTACCACAAAATTCAGTTGAAGAGAAAATCAAAATTTTATATAAATTTTATATAAAGTCTTGCTCCTATCAATAAGGGAATAATATGGAAGTTAACAGGTTCAATTAAATAACAGATTCAATGAAAACTTACAATGAGAACATGACGCAGTCCAAGACTTGGATTCCAGTCCTTTTTTAGCGTATTGACACAAATTTCACCATTGGTTGCAATGTTCGGATGGAAAATCTTTGTAAGGAAGTACCCTACATCATCATATTTTCACTCACAAAATTGCATATTAGCTACTGAATTAGAACTCAGTCAGCACTATCAAATATTAGAAAATAGCTAATGACACCAAATTTACCTTTTCCACAAAATTCAAACAAAGGAACTAAATTAAGGACCTAGAAGTCTCTATAACGGTGTATTAATTCATACATAGAAAATTTTATCCACAAACCTTTGGGAGGAGAATGTGGGAAGTCACGTGATAATATCAGCTTCATGCGGAACACACCATTCTCATATGGTGTTCCAGCTGTAAGGCCAAAAATCTCACTTGAATATGAAGACTAATTTGTTAGAATGTAAACAAGAAAAGAGGAATACACATGCCTGGCCCTTCAATGTCAGCATATATGGTTGAAAAATCATCATCATTTACTCCTACTTTAATACCCTCCGGGGGAGATTCATCAAGGTTCTTCAGTTCTTTGGCAAGTTGTTTTATGACATTTGGGGGAAGATTCTCATTCGTTGCCTTAAAAAAATAATAAAAAGCACAAAATAGAGTTAACATGGTATGATATACAAGTGGCAGAAACATAACCCAAGCCCCATGTATTAACTCAATGCAAAATGCCGAAATCCCATCTGAAAACGTTGGTTTTCAGGCCTTATACCTTCCCTCTCATGTTATGCCACTTAAGTTTGATATGCTGCTTTGTATTATGGAAAATCTAATCTTAAAACAGCCTGAAAGTTTGCTTGTCCTACCTTAATTATTTTCTGCTTACGTCCTCAGGAATTAGGAAATTTTTTGCAAATGTTTAGAGAACTATTTTTAAGTCATGTATTTAATCTATTTGCAAAGATATTAAAGCCATACCAAAACTAAGTCTTTCTGAAAGGAGAACAAAGGCCTTACGCTTAGGCATATAATATGATTAAAACATAGAGACAGAAACCAATAGGCAACATTCCTGTAATCATCTTGAACTTATAGCCAGCAATCCAAGGCTTTAACTAATGGACAGCGTTGTTCATAAACTTTTAACTAATGAGATGAACATGGAGTAAAATATACTTAAATTCCTAGAACAAATAAAGGGTCAAAGCTGCTTGAAAGAAGAAGATTTACCATGGCCACAGAAGAACTAAGCCTGTTCTCTTATTTGATAAGAAATCAGAAATAAAGGGTCTTTAACAGATGGCCTGTAAATATAAGATGAGATAAATCATTGTTTCAGCTCAGCCCTTTGTCTCCCTTGTTAACAAAAATAAAACCACTTGATGATAAGTTAAGGAATAACACAATTAAAATTTGCAATTAAGAATTTTCAAGACACGACACACAATTGAATTTGCAAACCAATAGGGTTTTAACATAACAAATTTCATGTAACCATATTCTCCGTTTGGATCAACCTATTCTGGGATCACCTTCCGATCATCCGTTACCGTTACAAGACAACCGGTACGGAGAACTCTGGCCATCTGTGTCGTGTACTACCCAGATAGAGAAACCATCAAATCAAAGAAAGAGACAGAAGAAAGAGAAGAAAAAAGAGATGGCAAAACGAAACCTCTGGAAATTTCAAATGGGTGTTCTGAGGAACTTGAGATTTGAAAGATTGAATGACTGATCTTCAAAGATTTCTGCGTGATCTATGAAACACCCAATTCGCTATCGAGTCGCCAAAAGAGAAGTATTGTTGGTGGCGAGATCCACTCTTTACATAGTTTTTTTTTTTAAATAAATTAACGTCACATCATTTCATTTATTAAAAAATTTATTTATATAAATTAAATATTTATTTGCACATAAAAAAAATTTATTTGAATTACTTGCATGACTTATTTTTAATTAATATATAGTTTTTAATAAGTTAATTTAATATTTTTTGAAATGATCTTTTTATTAAAAAATAAAAACTTAAGATTACATATACCAACAAATAGGATTTCCACATCCTAGGCTCCTAGCATCTATAATATCAAGTTGATTTAATATATTTAAATTAATTATAAAAATAATATTTCCAATGTATATTTTATTAATTGATATATTCAAAATATTGTAATAACATCGAATTTATTTATTTAAAATTTACTTCAAATTAAGTTTTTCTGTTTTTCAATAAAGCACGACTTGCCTCATATACTTGTTATTCATAACTTGACTTTTTGCCTCAATTCATCTCTTAAATCTATAGGTCATATTCAATTTGCTCTAAAAAATCCAAATTTCACATGAGTGTAAATTTAAAAATTTTTAAATAAAGTGTGGACTATAAATTCAAGAGTAACTTGAGTTAAAAGTCAATTTTGTAATAAAAATTGTTATTGAATAATAAATTCAGGAATCAAAAGTGGCCTTCAATTCCCTTTTGACTGAATAAATAAATTCACCCTTAAATTTTATTACTTTAATCTTATGGTGCTCTTAATTTTAACCTATCAAGTATTTCAATTAATAAAATTATATTTATTAAACACTTTAATTTTTAAATTTATTTTATTGAACACTTTTAATTTATAAAATTAAATCAATTAAACATTTATTAAAAAATCAAAATTATTGCTCCAAAAGTCATGTTAACTGCATATTAAATCAATATTTTATAAATAAAAGTTAAAATTTTTAAAAAATTATTGATACTAGTATCGAAAAGTGTGTAATATTATTAAAATTTATAAATTTAAGTGCATGATAAATCACCTGTAAAATTTAAAATGTCACAGGATTAAATTTGTAAAGTTTAGTGGTTTATGTATTCAAGCGTTACTGTTTTGCTTTTTTAAATGATAATTTAGTTGCTAACACATGTGACATAAAAATAAAAAAAATCAATCACTTTATTTTCTCTAAATCAACCGTTATCAATTTTCACTCAAAATTTTGTAACTTATTTCAGTAAAATTAAAATCGATGTAATTATCTAAATTTTGATAAATTTACTTTGTTAATGTCTATAAATATCTTTTAAGATAATTATTTTTGTCTCACTTTATTTGTCATTTTAAAATATAAAAAAACTTCAATTATTCTGCTTTAACTTCATTACTTTCTTTTAATAGACATTAATTATTTAAAGGTTGATTTAATCCAATTTAGTCATTTAAAATCATATTATTTCCTTAAAGACACTTTTTAACTTTCTATTCGTTCCACTTATGACCTTATAAAAAATTAAATTAATTCTTTTATTTAAATATTTTCACTAAATTTTATCTCAATGAAAAGAATTAATCGGAGGACAATTTAGTTAATTATTTTATTTTTTATAAAACTAAAGTAATTTAATCATTTTCTCAATTTTATGAAAAAATTTTTAAAATTAACTTACCTTATATAATTACATATTGAAATTTGACAAGAGCAATTTTAATTTATGTATTTTGTAATTTTTATATTTTATTTTATTATATAAATTTTTAACCTAATGCACTCTAAAATATAATATAACTTAATAGTAAATACACGTACGATTTAATAATACAATAAATTCAAATCTCTAATTTTCTAATTCTAAAATTAGATTTTGTTATATTTAGTTTAAGTCAATTTTAATATTTTAACCAGATTTTTTATTTAAATTATTCAAATTAAATTGGATGTATACGGGGACTTATTAGCTTGGATCAATACTTAAATAAAATAAATTTTTTTTTACAGTTTAAATTAATAAAATTTAATTCTTTTGCTGATAAAAGAAATTTTCTGGTACTAAAAGAAAATTCTCAACCTACCGCATAGGCCCACACAGTAAACAAATAAAAACGTGCCATGTCAGTCTTGTCTCCTTTGCTATAATTTAATATAAAACAATTTGTTTTTGTTTATACATGCTTTATTTATATTTTATTTATAAATAAATAAATTGGAAGATTAACCAACCGATCGTTGAAACTTAAAAGGTGTCGGTTGTAGAAATTGAGACTCAAAAGCCAAATTTGAAATTCAAAATCATGCATTGTGGCGGGATGATTTTACTATATATTTGAAATTCAAAACATATTTAATTATCTATTAATCAATATTCTGAAAACCAGAGTACTCAGTGAATCGGTAAAGATAAGAGTTCACCGAACCAGTGAAGGTAAAGGATCATCGAATTGAAGGATTAACTCAAATAAAAAAAATTCAAATTTTGAATTTTACAAAAAAAATTAAAAATTAGTAAATAATTTTAAAAAATAAAATATGAATAAATTTAAAATAAAAAATAAATTACCATAAAATATATTATTATTTTTCATTTAATTAATATATTAAGATTTGGATTTATAAATAAAACGGTTAAAAGATTGAAAAATTAGTGGGCCTAATTTTTTGGAGGCCCAAATTTAAAAAAAAACTCATTATTTATGAAAATTATCTAGAATTGAATCGAATCAGTTTTTACCGGTCCGGTTCGCCGGTTTTTTGGTTTTGGTCAGTTCACTCTGGTTTTTTCACTGTCCAATTTTTCAACGCAATTCGGACCGAACTACAGCCCGATTCCCTATCGAAATTGATCGAACCGACCGATCTGGTCCGATTTTCAAAACTATGCTATTAACGCAAATCATATTTTGTTAATTTCAATAAAGTAATAAAAAAAATCATCCAGAAGTTTGCCTTCACTGAAAAAAGTTTTTTTTTTTGGGAGGATCACTGAAAAAAGTTTTCAATTTTTAATAATTCTGAAATTAATTTTATATAGACATTTGAGAAAAATCAATTGATAAATCTGAAGTTGAAGAAGATTATTTTTTAAAATTGTATATTAAATCAAAATTGTAATTATTTTTTTATAACCATAGTATCTTATCCATTGTTAACAAATATATGTTACTTTTAAAAATTTAATAAGAATTATTATCACACAAGTTTTTATGTCTAACTGCAAAAATTATTACTCATATTGCAAATAGTGGTAGAGCCAGAATTTTTCCATAGGGAGCTAAAATACATTTGTCATACTTGGTATTGTTCGAATCAGGTAGAATAATTGTATCGTTTTATAACGTAATATTGATAATAACATTTTAGAGGTTGAAGGAGCTTTCTATGAAATGTTAAACACTCTAATATTTAGCGTTCCGTATAAATTAATTAAAATTTTTCAATAATGATACTCATTAGTTTTTCTTTAGTTCAGCTAATTAAATAACTAATATCTTTTTTATCATTTTAAGTTAAAAAAAACTCATTAAATATCTATTTTACAAAATATTTTTAATTTAAATCAATATTTATAATTAACTGCTGATAGCTAATAACTAATGTCTAACAATTAAAAATTAACCACTATTAAAATAACTATTATTGCTATATATATATATATATATATCAAATGCAGGTCAGTCACAGACGAACATGTGGAATCCTCTGTATAGAGTTATAGGAAGGAAGACGGAAAGAAACACCGTGAAATATTTGAAAATTTTAATTTTAAAAATTATTCATTTAAATTTTAATTTTAAAATTTTAGCTCATCCATGTAATATTTAATTGGATTCATAAATTCATTTAATTTGCTGTAGATCGATTGAGATCCAAGATAATTTATTGAATCGGTACAAATTGATTCGAATCGAACTGGAATGGTGGCTTCTAGAAAAGCCTATCGCAGTTATCTTGTTTTTCTTTCCTCTCTCCCTTCCATTATTGTGCATTTCTACCTCTCTCTCATGAACACTTCCTCTTTCATTCTCTCAATATCTCTCTCTCTCACTCATGATTTCACCACCTCACCCTCTCTTTTCAACACCGACCACCACATAATGGCAACAGCTGCACCGCGCCACAACCATTTCCTTCCTACTCTTCACCTACAAGAGCTTCTCCTTTGCGTCGCGCCGCCAGCCACGCCACCAGCAGTAGACGTTTTCAACTGCTATAGAAGCGTCGTGCCACCTCAGGCCTCCAGTAACTCCTCCGCGCGACAGCAGCAAATTCAATCGGTTGGCCGCTGCAAGTCGCTGATCCAGCGAGCTTCAGCGTCGCCGCCAGCCTCCACCGGACCAGCAGCCATCTACGACCCGATCTCAACCCCTAAGCTCAATGCCAGCACCTTAGTCTCGATCTACATGATCTCGATCACGATCCAAGCTTCGAACGTGTCATGACCCAAAACCGTGGGCCAGACCGGCACTAGGACCTGGGTAAGCTTAAGGCCCCCGAGGCCCGTAGTAAGTTTAATCTCTGATTTCAACACCATAATTACATGAAAATATTCTACAAGTTGGCCCATTATATTTTTAATGACTCAAACTATCACAGGGCCTTATTTTATTCAACTCAATCATTCCCATAAAGTCTTACATACACCTAACATTATTATTATTACAATCATAAATCTTAACATAACTGCGGATTTTTTACTATTGTATTACTACAAAGAATTCTAAATAATTCTATCTTATACCTTTACATATTTCTTTAAATAACTTCAAAAGAAAGAAAACTAAAGCCCCAAATATATACAACTGATTCACCAATTCCTGAAACAACATAAAGGATAAGGGGGGAAA
>CANUEX010218800.1:0-10226 GCA_948099535.1 Jatropha multifida | reverse complement strand
CTGCGAATAGTATGTATTACTAATGCTGGGTCAGAATTATTAACTCTGATTGTCTTATGAAAAATGTCATAATATGGGCTTACTATTCCGATAGTCTAATGATAATAGGGATGGAGTGTGATAGTTTAGGCTTACTACAGGTCTCGGGTGCCTTAAGCTTACCTAGGTCCTAGTGCCGGTTCGGCCCACGGTTTTGGGTCGTGACAGGTTGACAAAAATATTTTGAAGGATTGTAATTTTATTCGCCGAAAAAATAAAAGTAATTTAGTTTTAATTGGTTATTAGTTTTTCTATTTAAATATAAATTTTTTAGTTAGAATATTTAAATATAAAACTTTAAATGCTATTGTGTTATTGCAAAATGGGACTAAAGTTATTTTTTTAAATAATACATTATTTTTATATACAATTTATTTTTCAATATGATAAAAATATAATTAATTATATCCACGAACCAAGTATTTGCACAAATACTATTTACAATTGCATTTATCATATTAATTTATTACAAAAGTTTCTTATCACGTTTGATTACTATAAATAAATAAATAAAATTTATTTACAATAAATGTTTCTATTAAGAATAAATTGATATATATTTATTTATAATAAATCACATCAAGGATAAGTTAATATATTATTTTGTATACTATAAATTATATATTCAGTGATCTCGCTTGCTTGCCTAATAAATAATGCAGGCAGCAACTTGAGCATTTCACTGTTTAATTATTATTTAAATTATCATAATTAATTAGATTTGATTAATTGGATGGCATAAGAAAAGCGTAATCAATAATTAATGCTTTTATATTTATTTCGTAATAGGTCTTCATAATTAATTGCTATATTATATAAAGTTTTTTAACATATATATATACTTATTTAAAAAAAAAAAAACTTATACTCCTTTTATTTATTAATTTTAAAAGTTACTAACTACAAGTAGCTTCAACAGGAGCATTGTACCAGTGTTGTAATCTGTTCTCAATCCATAAGAACAGTGTAACCTGAAACAATACCAACGTATATAATTAAAATTAAAAAGTTTCACTTCTTATTTGAGAATGTAGTTATTAAAATAATAAAAAAACCAATATTAAATATTCTTATTGCACAAAATTGTCATTAAAATAATTTTTTTTTCATTTAAATATAAGATTTTAATTCAAAATACTTACTCCCACATTTGGTTCCAAGAGTGAATGCCAGGCCACAGGTCTGAGCCACATAAGCAACTTTTTCCATGTTGATCATTTTTCCCACTTTCGGCTTGACATGCTTGCAAATGCAGCCCATGTCTGCATTTTTGGTCCTGAAATTTTGACATATTTAAGACATTGTGCTCCCACTACTCTAAATTTGTTTTCGTCGCAGTTGTCTGAAAATCCTGAAACCCCATAATCGCTCAAAATTAGAGCTCCTGCAATTATCAATGTTGCTAAAAGCATGCATTCAGTCTTAATATTTGTCGTCTCTCTCTCTCTCTCTCAATACAGTAATGATTTTGATTTTTCACACTCTCAATGATGATGTTGTTGTAGATATATATAGTAGTTAGCGCAAAGTGAGAAATTGAGGTAAATTAATCAAAACCTAGAATAATAGATGTTGAGAGAGTTGTCATTAATAACTATGGATTGTACTTTAATGAAAAGAAATCGCTATGGATTCTATTTTAATGAAGGGAAATCTTCAATTGGCTTATAGCAACATTTGTAAATATATATTTGAAGCGTTATCCAACAAAGATTTGATTTGCAATGTCCTCTAAAGAAAGAATTTAATGCTCTTTTCATTACTTCTTTAGTATTAAATAATAATAATAATAATAATAATAATTTATACTATATAAGCTAGCTAAAAGCCCGCACTTTGCATTAATTGATTGTTTTATTGTTGTATATTATATTTTATACACAGTATTTAAGTTTTTTTTGGCAAGGAACGTTCCTTCTACCCTTTAAGTTTTTTTGCAACTCGATCAACAATATTGCTAAATGTAAGCTTCTTCTTTCTCCCTAACGCCACAAGTAATCCAAGGAATTTTGGATATGAGTAACACTTGATACCCTTAGTAAATTTTTTACTACTACATGTTGGGCCTTAGGAAAATTGGAAGTGAATGATATTTTTTATTTTTTTAGATTAATTTTCTACCTTGATGCTCATTCATACTCCAAAAGGATCTTCACAATAGTATTCCCCTCCCCACCAGTTGCTCTTTCAAAAATTATACTATCATCGACGAAAAAGAGATAAGACAAAGAAGAAGCCCCTCTACAAATCAAAATCCTGTGGAGATCCAGATTTCTCTCTACCTTGCGAATGAATCTAGAAAGTATTTTTGCACAGATAAAAAACAAATAAGGGGAAATAGGATCACCTTGTTGAAGACCTCTTTGAGAGAAGAAGACTTATTAAGGCTTTTCATTAATCAATAGAGAATAAGAAATAGAGAATACATACTTTATAACTAACCACACCCAACAAGCATTAAAATCCAGTTTAATCCTATTTTATGCTTTACTCATGTCAAGATTAAGGGCAAAGTGACCTTTCCTTCCTTGAGTTTTATGTTTCATGAAGTGAAAGATTTCAAAAGCAATGATAGCATTATCAGTAATGAGTCTACCTAGAATATATGCTGATTCGGAGGGATTAATAATCCAGGCATTATCAATTTAAGTCTATTAGCAATAACTTCAGTGATTAATTTAAAAATCACATTGCAGAGACTAATGGGTCTAAAATCGTTGGGTGTTTCTGGATTATTCAATTTTGGGTTAAGGTAACAAAAGTATGATTGAGAGAGGCCAAGGATTCATTATGATTTAAAATTGATAAAATTTTTAGTTCCACAAAATCACCAACATTATTCCCAAACTTTTGATAAAGAAAGTAGGGATACCATTAGGTCCAAAAGCATTAGAAGGATGCATCTGTTTCAAAGCAAAATGAATTTCCTCTTTGGAATAAGGAGCAGAAAGTTTGGCAATCATCTTAGACGACACACAAGTTTCTACAACATCCAAATCTTTGAAAGTAGATGGATTAGAAGAAGCAAACAACTCCTTATAATAGCTGATAAATATCCATGCAATATCATTTTTATGTTGAAAATAGAGACCCTGTTCATCCTTGATCTTAGCAATCCCATTTTTCTTTTGCCTGTGATTAGCCTTGGTATGGAAAAAGGTTGTATTCTTATCTCCTTCTCTTAACCATTGGGTTCTCGATCTCTAACTCCACATAGACTGCTCCCTAATTAAAAGCTCCTTTAATTTAGCCTCTAGACGATGCAAGTGTCCAAGTATAAATTATGTAGGGGGTTTTAATTGCAAATTATATTTAGCTTTCTGGAAACTGGAAATCTAATTATTAATAAAGCCAAAATGAGTTTGTTTGCATTTTTCAAACCCATACCACACTCTTTTAATCTCTCCTTGATACTAACCCTTGAAAAAATCGAATTCTCCTAACTATCCTTAATTACCTCCTGTCATGAATTATCCCTCAACCACATCAGGTCAAATTTGAAAGCTCTTCTTCTCATCCTCTTGCAACTCCCTACATCTGACCACACAAGCTGAATAGGGCAGTGGTTAGACCCCGTCGTAATAAGAGGCTCAATAGAATAGTTAGGAAAAAGCTCCAACCAAGATGTCGAGGAAACATACCCATCTATTTGTTCCTGAATATTATGAGAACCACTCTAAAGTCCATATAAATTGGTACCCTTTAAACCTCAAATCCATCAGTTGACAATTATCTAAAGTAGAATGAAACTAATGAAGCTTACTCGAGGCCTTAGGATTACCCTCTAACTTTTTCATTTTGGTATAGAACCTTGATAAAGTTCCCTCCACAAAGCCAATGCAAGACTCAATAGAAGATCCCAAGCTAGATGTTTTTTAGGTTCCTCTGTCCAACCATAAATACTTGTGAACCACCAAACCATTTATAGAAACATCAATATGGTGAGCAGAAGAGGAGGACAACTAAATCTAAATATCCAAAACCCATATAAGGCACAAACAACCTCTTCTGTCATACTCTTTATCACAAGCGACAATCCTAAAACTACGATAGCCACAATCAACACATACCTTCTCCATTTCCAAATCTATTAATTTAGTTTTTAATAATAAAAAATTGGGAGCTTAAAGCTTTAATAACTTTTTAAGGGATCGAATTGCATGAGGGTTCTCAAGCCCTTTGTAATTCCATGTTATAAAACTCATTGCTATCGATGGGACTACCCAATAGTCTCCACCTTTAAAAATTTTGGCTTGTCAATTTGTCCTACCATCCGCTTTTTCAATGGAAGAGTAAAGCATTCAACATCCATAAAAGTTATCTCCTTGTTACTTTCATTTACCTTCCATTTCTCACCGAGACACATTTTCACCCCTAAGCAATGCTAGAGTTTATGTTGCAGACTTTCCTTGTAACACCCACCGCCCAATCCCAGAGGGCCAGATGATGAATGCCACATTCAGTGTCGAAGCACCATCTTATCTTACTTAATAATCTAAATCATATATTAGAAGTGGCTAAGTTTTCATAAGGACAAGTAATATATTTTTTTTAAAACAAGATTTAAGAAAAATTCGCAAGAGTTTTCTCTAAAAATCAACTTGCCACACAAAGAAAACAGATACACTTCCTATATTTATTCCTCCAAACTCCAAATCAATATAATAAATCACACAACACTTCTAAATACTCACATCAATAAACTTAGGTTCTATCATATGGTATTACCATTCATTCAAAGAATTGATAACTATTAACCATACACTTCAAAGAATCCAATACGGAGCTGAAATAACATTAGAGAGGTAATCCATCCTCTCTCCCACCATTACAATCTCCTCTCCAGACGGAGTCTGAAGTGTAATCCTCTTACGTCTACAATCAACAATAATCCCATGTCTAGATAGCCAATCCATGCCCAATATCACATCGTACTCCCAGAAAGACAACTCTATCAAATCTCTCGGGAACACATACCCATGAATGACTATAGGGCAGTCTCTAAACACACGGTCAACTGCAACACTCTAACCTAAAGGACTAGTGACCTCAATGCCATGCTCTAATGTGTCAGCACGCATACTACCCAGTCTACCTACATATATGCATATATATGAATGCGTGGAGCCCAGATCAATCAAAGCAAGTACAAAAGTGTCAAAGATGGAGAAAGTACCTGCAATGAGGTATGGAGAATCCTGCTCCTCCCTGTTCTTGATAGCATAGTTCCTCGCTGGTGCTCTAACCTCTGATCTATCCATTGACTCTGAAACTAGCCTCTGAATCCCAGTGTCACTCATATCGCCACGACCTCTGCCTCTGCCTCTTGGAGCATAAGGGGCTGGCCTCCCAACCTGGCAAACTGAACTAGTCACTGTCATAGGGCAATCCCTGATCATATACTCAATAGATCCACATCTGAAACACCCTCCCATAAATCTCATACACTCCAAAATGTCTCCTACCACACTATGTACATATCGGTACATCTATCCAAGCAGTACCTCCACCACTAGCAATGGATGTGGCCTGTGGAGCTGGTCTAACATAAGTACTCTGGCCGAATCTCTGACCCTGCCTAAGACCAGACTATGGTGAACCTCTAAACCTCTTGCTACTCGACTGAACCCCAGAAGTCTTTCTAGATATAGCTCCCTGAACCCTCTTATACTATCCGCCCTGCTGACTCCTCTAACCCCTAGCCTGCCGCTCTGTCCTAATCTCCTCAAGCTTTAAGGCAACCTTCACTAAAGAAGCTAGTGTGGTGTGGGGCTGTGATGTCAAGTGCATCCTATACTTATCATCTAAGCCCTTCCTAAATCACTTACACCGATCCAACTCAGAAGTGATCAACTTAGAAGCATAACTACTCAGCCTTAGGAACTCCCTCTCATACTCAGAAACAGTCATCTGACCCTGCTTAAGCTCGAGGAACTCTGCTATCCTCTGATTCATATAAAGCTCACCCACATACTTCTCTCGAAACTTAGATAAAAAGAACTCCCATGTCACATCCTCAGCTCTAATTGCCTTAGTCACTAACTCCCACCATAAATAAGCCTCTTCCTTCAGCAAAGAAGTAGCACAAATCAGTCTATCTCGGGGAGTACACTGCAGCTCCTCTAAAACCCTCTCTCTAGCCCAAATCCAAAACTCTGCAGTGGAAGCACATCATCTTTTCGACCCATAAAATCAACAGCACTATACTTCCTCAATCTCTCAATAGGCCCCACAGCCAAGGCGCGCTCTGCATCGGAACCCAAAACACCACCAGCTAGTACACCACCCTCTAGCATACCACCCTCTGAAGGGGCATAAATATCCACCTCCTCATCAGACAGGTGCTGAGATATAACCTGATACCTACAAAGACCAACAGGTTCGCATCAGAGAAAAGTTCCCGAAACAGACTAACATGGCATGTATTTAACTTAAATCACTTATGTAATTACTTTAATCAAATAAACTCTCACACCTAATCATAAATCCTAGAATCACCTAAACCTATGCTTTGATACCACTAAATGTAATACCTACCGCCTCATCCCGGAGGACCAGACGACGAATGTCACATTCGGTGCTGGAGCACCGTCTTATCTTACTTAATAATCTAAATCATTTATTAGAAGTGACTAAGTTTTCATAAGGAGGTAAGTAATATTTTTTTATAAAACAAGGTTTAAGGAAATTCCTATGAAAAATTCGCAAGGATTTTCCCTAAAAATCAACTTGTCACACAAAGAAAATAGATACACTTCCTATATTTATTCCTCCAAATCAATACAATAAATCACACAACACTTCTAAATACTCACATCAATCAACTTAGGTTCTATCATATTATATTACCATTCATTCAAAGAATTGATTACTATTAACCATACACTTCAAATTCACATAAAGATAATATTTCTTAATTAATCACAAATCTCATTAAATTACAAACTTAATATATACAATCTTAATCTTTTTACAATATTTTTATACATGCTATAGTTACGTCTTAGTACATATCCTACCCAAAAATAGAGTTTCTTCTCTGATGCTACACCTTTGATCTTTAGGTAGCACCCACTGCTCTAATCCTGCACGTGACAAAAATCAACACACTGAGTATATCACTCAGTGGTGCTAAATAAAATACTTGAATATATTTCATATAAAATGCTTAGAAATAAATCATAAAGTTCCAATTATATTAAAAGTACTTAAAACATAAGTCATATGAAAACTTAACCATAAGTTAACAAAATTATAAATATATATAAAATGTTCATTTAAAATACATTTCCATAACTTTCAATTAAAACATAGCAATAGTATTTTTAGCATCTAAAACATATGTTTCATTACTTTCATTGTATCTTTGCGGCTCAAATATACCAAGAGAAACAATAATATATGTGATTCTGTATCATAACATATTTGGCCTTAGGTCGCCAACCATAACATAAAGGCATTAAAGCCTACTTATACATAATAAGCGCGTCCGCTTAAACATAAGGCGTCCAAAGCCTAGCATATGATCATAGCTCATATCATATCATAATGGCATTAAAGCCGAGTATGGTCATCTTACATAAATGAATCATATCATACCACATTTCAACCAAAGTACATAAGAGCCCAAATTATATTATTTCTTATAACTCATTTCTTAACAACACTTTCACGACTTCATTGTTTTTTACTTCAAATTTTCTTAACTTACAACTTGTAAAAGTCACCCATTTATATTCCAAACAAAAATCATATTTTCATAATACATATATATATATATAGCTTAAAATACTTAAAAACCATCATTTAGAAAAACAAAAACATGTCTTACCATCCTAGAGTGGTTCGGCCTCTTGTGTCAACAAAGGGGAAGGAGTTTTCCTTCCACCAAATACCACATTTCAAGCTAAAAAGGCTTAGTTAAAACATTAAAACCTTTATTTAAACACATTTAGACTTAAAACTCATTTTTACACATTTCAAGCTTTCTTTAAGTCTTGTAAATTTCTTAAACATTAGAATACAAAGTGGGGGGTTTATACCACCTTTAATTTACTTATCAATTAACTCATTAAAGTTCAAATCAAGCATGAAAATTAAAGGAAATTCAAGGCCCTTCCTCCCAAGGAGGTTCGGCCAATCATGGGAAAAGGGGAAGGAGATGTTCTTCTTCCAATTCAAGCATTTCATCATGCTTAGAAATCATAGAAAATCATATAAAAACAAGCAATTAACCAATTCCCTAACAAAAACACAAAATCTTCAAAATTTGCTTAAAACCTAAAAATTGGAAACTTAAAGAAAATGAAAGGGAAAGTGAAATATTATTGCACTAACCTTTAAAACAAGCTTGGTTAAGCTTGGAAAGCCTTAATCCTTGGCTTTCTCCTTCCCTTTGGAAGAGGCTTCTCCAACCTGTTCAAAGTAGGAAAAATTAACATTAAAATCAAGAAATGGTAAATGAAAGAGATGAAGCATGATTTAATGCATCAATTACATGTCTAATCCTTGAATTCTACTTATTAATTCACAAAATCTAAAAATCACAACTTACCTATTTTGGTAGAAACCTCCAATCCTTAGCTTAGGACTCCAAATTCTTACTCCTTAGCTTAGGTCTTAATGTTTGATTACTATTTCAAGGTTTACATTAGGTGATTTGATGAAGTTTAGAGGTAGAGAAATGAGAGAATATGGAGGAGAGAAGAGAGAGAAGTTGGCGTGGAAGAGAAGAGAAAGAAGAAGAATGAATAGTGTTGATAAGTATTACTTTTTAAGTAAAAAAGACAAACTTGACTTCTTAATTTTATGTCAAATGAATCGCTATGATCAAGTCTCTAGTATTCTCATCCAAGGACTCTAAATATTCATCAAACAATTCTCTTCTAATTATTATTTAACTCCACCAATTAATTAAATTAATTTCATGAAAATAATTCCTCAATTTTCCTTAATATACTACACTAGAAAACACTATTCATTAATTACCTTAATTCTCCAAAAATATTCATGAAATATTTTCTACCCACCTAAATCATGCAAACATGCTCCAAAAATATTAAATAAAATATTAGACATGCATAGTAATTTTTTCGGACCGAAATAATAATAAGTCTCGGACCGATGCTACTATTCATTGACTGATAAATCACTATTACCGACACTGAAAAATGAACTGTTACATTCCTCTTCTAGAAAGATTTCGTTTGGGTTATAGGATGGGGTATATGGTTGAATTTATGGAAACAAAAATGGGAATGAAGTTGGCTTGGGGGGATAGGAGGAGAGTGTAACACCCACCGCCCAATTTCAGAGAACCAAACGGCGGATGCCACGTTCGATGCCGGAGCACTGTCTTAAGTCACCAAATAAACCCGAATTGTATATTAGAAGTGAATAAGTTGTTCCAGGGAGGCGAACAATATTTTAATAACTTTTCTCTTTTTTTAAAAAAAAATAAATTAATAAAAGCTTTTGTAAAATACTAAGAAAATTTGGCAAGTTTCCCCCCCCCCCCCCCCCCCCCCTAAAAATATACTTGCCTCATAAAGAAAAACAAAGCACTTCCAATGTCGACCTCCAAACCTCAACTCCAAATTATTTCAACGATCACGCAACACTTCTAGAGATTATAATAATTCTATTAACAACCAAGGTAATATTTTACCATTCAAGATAACTAAATATGTCATCATTCATACACCAAACAAATAATCAAATAACAATACTAAATCAGCCACCGATTTCACTAAAAATTTATTCAAATACTTACAACCTCAATATCATTCACAAGAGTCTATACATGCCATGATTTACATTAATATACATGTCCTATCCAAAATGTTATATCTACTCTGATGCCCTCTTCTGGTCCCGATAGGTGCCCTTCACTCCTAACCTGCGCGTGATAAAAATCAACGCGCTGAGTGGAAGACTTAGTGGTGCTAAATATTTCTAAACTTAAAATATCCAAAGAACACCAAATAAATAATTTCAAACAATACTTTTTTTTAAACACCGAAATCGCATTAATTAAATCCAAATATTTGAAAGATCACAAGAAATTCACACTTAAAAATTTATACCAACTCAAAATAAATAAGAAAATATCATAAATGCCAATATGTTTTCCGGTTTCAATATAATAAATTAAAATTCCCATTTTCATTTTATCTAAAGCTCATACC
>CANUEX010218754.1:0-51059 GCA_948099535.1 Jatropha multifida | reverse complement strand
GTTATTCGGCGCTCTTTCACTCAGTAGTCAGATGGCGCACGCCGATATTATCGACGACGCTATTGGCAATATTCAGCGGGCAATCGGCGACGCGTACAGCTCTGACGGCAGTCGCGACGATGAAAGCAGCCGCCGCAGCGACGAGCAGTACCGGAATTATGACAACCGCTACCGGCAGCTTGAAGACAGGCGACGCCAGCTTGATGAGCGCCAGCGTCAGCTCGATCGGGAGCGACGCCAGCTGGATGACGAAGAACGCAGGCTGGAAGAGGACGACGACCGTTAACGCGCCAGCACCGGCACGCGCAAACCCAGGCGTTCCGGAACGATATCCTCAAGCAGCGTGATTAGTTGCGGGTCCATAAAATGGTATTGATCAGGAATATCAAGCACATAAACAGGTTTATGCTGCACCAGGCGGCTAAAGTCGGCAAGGATGCTGTTTTTGTGTTTTTCTTCCATCACACAGATGACGTCTGCCCAGGAGAGAATGGCGGGCGAGACAGTTTTTCTCGCATGGCGTTGTGTGCCAGCAGAGCGAGCATTTACCCCGGGGTAGCGACGGAACACCTGCTCAGCGGTCGGGCTGCGCCATTGGTTGCGGCTACAAATAAAAAGCACATTCATGGCAAGTCATACTCTGTAAGCCGCGATGTGCTAATTATTTATTGGTCACACGCGGGTATTTAAGACCCGGTTGCGTTATCCACAACCCTATCAGTGCGAGTCTGTACGCTTTATCCTTCAAACGACCTCTTTACAGGCTGCGTCTGCTTAACCCATGCCGGTAAGCAACGGGACGAATATATCCATATTGTGCGGTCTAATCCAGTACAATCCGCATGCCATCAAAACCCGCCTCAAACCCCGTCGGCAGTGCGTTATTCATCAACCAGACGTCAAAGCGATGCCCGATATGGGTTAGCACGACGCGCGGGCAGCCAATCACCTCATTCAGGGCGATAACGGTGCGCAGATCGTTATGATTTTTCGGCGTCTCTGCGCAGGGCGGTTCACTGCAATCAATGATTACCACCTGCGGGCGATTATTGAGTAAAAACTTAAGCGTCTTATCCGGCAGACCGGCAGTATCCGAAAGCCAGGCGACCCGGCTGTGCGCCGATTCCAGCAAATAACCAAAGGTGAGTTTCGAGTGCTTCAGCGGCAACGGCGTGACCTGCAATCCTTGCAGATCGAACACCACAAACGGTTCAACGGTATGGCTGAAATCAAGCAGACCGGGATGTTTAAACAGATCGTCGCAGCCCTGTTCATCCGGCGGGCCGTAAACCGGGATTTTCGCGCCTAAGCCCCAGCGCAGCGGAAACAGCCCCTGCACATGATCCATATGGTAATGCGTCAACAGAATCTGCTGAAACTGACCCGCCGGGAAACGTTCCATTAAATCGGTAAGCCCGGCATCCAGCAGTGTCACCGCGTCGTTAAACTGCACCACGCCGCTGCAAGGCTGGCGACGATATTGCGACTGCTGGCGCGCACGTAAGCAGGCTGCGCAATCGCAACCGAATACCGGAACCAGTTGCGCACCGCCAGTGCCGGTCAGAGTGAGAGTCAGGCTCATAGCGCCTCGCTTTAACGGTTGAGTTAACGTAAACGGCGCGTGCTGCATGCGCCGGCAGCATTACGCACTTTTCCCTTGTTGCGCGCGTATCAACGAGATCAATCCTTCCACTGACTGTAGCAGACTCCCGTCGTTGTTCAGCGTCAGACAGTCACCCGCCGAGTAACGGGCCGCGCGTTCCAGCCGCGCGGTAATTTCCACGCTGCTTTCACGTCCGCGTTTTTCCAGCCGCTGGCGCAAAATCTCCGGTGATACCTGCACATACACTGGCATCAGCACCTCGCCGTATTGCGTCTGCGCCTGCGGCAGATGACCGCGCGAACCGTTGACCACCACATCAAACCCCGCCTGCAACCAGAGATCGACCTCCACGCCGATACCGTAGTAGAGATCGTTGGCGTGCCAGCTCAGGGTAAACAGATGCTGCTCGTCGCGGGTAAAAAACTCCTTTTCGCTTAGCTCGATATGGTTCTCGCTGCCGGAACTTGCCGGGCGCGTGATATAGCGGTGCGCCACCAGCAACTGGGGATGCTCGCGGCTGCGTAGCGCGGCCAGCAGCGTATCTTTTCCGGCACCGGATGGCCCCATCAACCAGATCAGTCTGCCCATCAGAACACCCGTTTCCCCTCGCGCCAGACGTGATCGACGCGGACGTGGTCGCCTTTATTGTGCACCAGCACCAGATCGGCTCGTTTTCCTTCGCCGAGCGTTCCGCGATCGTCAAGCTTGAGCGCCTGTGCCGGATTTTTCGTTACCAACTGAATAGCGCGCGGCAGGGTGAAATCATTCTGCTCATCCGCCGCAACGCGGAAGGCGGCATCCAGCAGGCTGGCGGGATAATAATCCGATGAGAGAATGTCCAGCATGCCGAGCTGCGCCAGTTTATGCGCCGCCACATTGCCGGAGTGCGAGCCGCCGCGCACGATATTCGGCGCACCCATCAGCACGCTCAGGCCGTGCTCGCGCGAGGCTTCGGCGGCGGCAAAGGTGGTGGGGAATTCTGCGATCACGCTGCCTAACTGGTGGGATTCCACCACATGTTCGCGCGTGGCGTCATCATGGCTGGCCAGCGGCAGGTTACGCGCCCGGCAGAGCGCGGCAATTGCCATCCGGTTAGGCTGCGACCATTCGGCGGCCAGCGCCAGTTGCTCCTGTTCAAACGCATCCATTTGTTCGTTGGTCAGGTGATATTTACCCTGATAGTAATCGCGATACTTTTCGTAGCTGGCGTACTGGCGCTGGCCTGGGGAGTGATCCATCAGCGATACCAGCGTCACCGGCTCGCGGCCGACCAGCTTTTCAAACAGCGGCAGAGTGGTGTGGTGCGGCAGTTCGCAGCGTAAATGCAGGCGATGTTCCGCGCGATTTAGCCCGCGTTTTTGCGAATCTTCCACCGCGTTGATCATCTTCTCCAGATTCTCCAGCCGATCGCCGCCGTCGCGCGCATCGCCAATGGCGACCGCATCCAGCACTGTAGTGATGCCGTTGGCGACCATCAGCGCGTCGTGGCTGCTCATTGCGGAGTGGGCGGGCCAGTCCACTTTCGGGCGCGGGGTGAAGAATTTGTCGAGGTTGTCCGTATGCAGTTCGATAAGCCCCGGCAGCAACCAGCCGCCGTCACCATCATGAGCGCCTGGCTGGCGGCTTTGGGTTTCGGCGAAGGCGCGGATCACGCCGTCGCGCACTTCCAGCGAACCGTCGACCACTTCGTCTTCAAGGATCAGTTTTACATTGTTGATAATCATGCGGAGATTCCCATCGGAAACAGACGGTCGGCGACGCTTTCGCGCACGGCCTCGTCATGGAATATGCCGACAATCGCTGCGCCGCGCGCTTTGGCCTGCGCGATCAGTTCAACGACGGCGGCGCTGTTTTTCGCATCCAGCGAGGCGGTCGGTTCATCAAGCAGTAGAATCGGGTAGTCAACAATAAAGCCGCGGGCGATGTTGACGCGCTGCTGCTCGCCGCCGGAGAACGTTGCCGGTGCAAGGTGCCACAAGCGTTCCGGCACATTCAGCCGCGTCAGCAACTGGCTGGCTTTGCCGATGCAGACATCGCGGGAAAGCCCCAGCTCCAGCAGCGGTTGCATTACCACGTCCAGCGCGCTGACGCGTGGAATGACGCGTAAAAACTGGCTGACCCAGCCGATGGTATGACGACGCACGTCCAGTACTTTTCGCGCCGGAGCCTGCACCAAATCGACCCATTCATCGCCATGTTTGACATGAATATGCCCGGCGTCCGGCAAATAGTTGGCATACAGCGAGCGCAGCAGCGTCGATTTTCCACTGCCGGAGTGGCCGTGCAGCACCACGCATTCCCCGGCGTTCACCTCCAGCGAGGTGTCGCGCAGCACCGGCAGTCGTACGCCGTTCTGATGGTGCAGCACAAAGGTTTTGCTGACATTTTCCACACGCAAAACAGACATCGCAGACTCCTTAATTTTGCAAGACCGAGGAAACCAGCAACTGGGTATAGGGGTGATGTGGATCGTCGAGCACGCGATCGGTTAACCCACTTTCCACCACCTGGCCCTGTTTCATAACCAGCAGACGGTTTGCCAGCAGGCGTGCGACGCCCAAATCATGGGTCACCATCACCACGGCAAGGTTCATCTCCACCACCAGGCTGCGCAGCAGATCCAGCAAACGTGCCTGAACCGACACATCCAGCCCGCCGGTGGGTTCATCCATAAACACCAGTTTTGGCTGCGTCACGAGATTGCGGGCAATTTGCAGTCGCTGCTGCATCCCGCCGGAAAAGGTGGTAGGCAAATCGTCAATGCGTGACGGTGGGATCTCGACATCCGTCAGCCACTGTTGCGCGCAGGCGCGGATATCACCGTAATGCCGCGCGCCGGTCGCCATCAGCCGCTCGCCGATATTGCCCCCGGCGGAGACCTGGCGGCGCAGGCCATCCAGCGGATGCTGGTGTACCACGCCCCATTCGGTTCGCAGCAGACGGCGACGCTCGGCTTCGCTGATGGCGTACAGATCGCGGTCGTTATAGATAACCTGCCCCTGCTGTGGCGCCAGCCGTGCTGAAATGGCATTCAGCAGGGTGGTTTTACCGGAACCGGATTCGCCGACAATGCCCAGCACTTCACCCGGCCACAGATCGAACGAGACGTCCTGAAACCCTTTGCCTGGCGCGTAGAGATGGGAGAGTTGATTCACCGAAAGCAGCGGTTGGGTCATTTGCGTAAAGCCTCGCTCTGTTGGCGGCAGTAGTCGGTATCGGAGCAGACGAACATGCGCGTGCCGGTATCATCCAGCACCACTTCATCCAGATAGCTGTGGGTGGAACCGCAAATGGCGCACGGTTGATCCCACTTTTGCGGTGCAAAGGGGTAATCCTCAAAGTCGAGGCTCTCGACCTGGGTATACGGTGGAACGGCGTAAATGCGTTTTTCACGCCCGGCACCGAACAGTTGCAGCGCGGGCATGAAGTGCATTTTCGGGTTATCAAACGCCGGGATTGGCGACGGGTCCATCACATAGCGGCCATTCACTTTCACCGGCCAGGCGTAGCGGGTGGTGAAGTTGCCGAAGCGGGCAATGTCTTCATATAGCTTCACCTGCATCACGCCATACTCTTCCAGCGCGTGCATGGTGCGGGTTTCGGTTTCGCGCGGTTCAATAAAGCGCAGCGGCTCCGGGATCGGCACCTGGTAAATCAGGATCTGATCTTCAACCAGCGGCGTTTCAGGAATGCGGTGGCGAGTCTGAATCAGCGTCGCGTCGGCGGTGCGTTCGGTGGTTTCCACGCCGGTCACGCGGGTGAAGAACTGGCGGATTGAGACGGCGTTGGTGGTGTCATCCGCGCCCTGATCGATCACTTTCAGCACATCGTCTTCGCCAATGACGCTGGCGGTTAACTGAATACCGCCGGTCCCCCAGCCGTAGGGCATCGGCATTTCCCGCCCGCCAAACGGCACCTGGTAACCGGGAATGGCAACCGCTTTTAGCAGCGCCCGGCGGATCATGCGTTTGGTTTGCTCATCAAGAAAAGCAAAGTTGTAACCGGTCAGCGCGTTAGCCACGGGAGCTCTCCTGTTGCAGCTGTCTGAGCAAGTCCAGTTCGGCCTGGAAATCGACGTAGTGGGGAAGTTTGAGGTGCGAGACAAAACCCGCCGCCTCGACGTTATCAGCATGCGCCAGCACAAACTCTTCATCCTGCGCCGGGCTTTTTATCATTTCGCCGTAGTCGGCGGCTTGCAGGGCGCGATCCATCAGCGCCATCGCCATCGCTTTGCGTTCGCCCATGCCGAACACCAGCCCGTAGCCACGGGTAAAGTGCGGCGCGTCCTCTTGCGGGGCGATAAAACCGTTGACCATTTCACATTCGGTGATCAGCAATTCGCCGACATTTACTGCAAACCCCAGCTCTTCGGGCACTATTTCCACGTCGATATAACCGCTGCGGATCTCCCCGGCGAAGGGGTGATTGCGCCCGTAACCGCGCTGGGTGGAGTAGGCCAGCGCCAGCAGATAGCCTTCGTCGCCGCGCGCCAGTTGTTGCAGACGTGCAGAGCGGGAGCAAGGGTAAACCGGCGGCTGGCGGGTGATATCGTCCGGCACGGCGCCGCTCTCCTGTTCAGCTTTCGCCAGCCCCTCTTGTTCCAGAAGCGCAAAGACGTGCGGCGTGGTTTCCGGCTGTACTTCGCGTTTCGGCAATGAGGTCGTTTCGCCCTCGGCCAGCAGCGCAAAATCGAGTAAACGATGGGTGTAATCGTAAGTCGGGCCAAGCAACTGGCCGCCGGGAATGTCTTTGTACACCGCCGAAATCCGGCGCTCTAAACGCATCTTCGCACTGTCAATGGGTTCGCTGACGGCCAGGCGTGGTAGCGTTGTACGGTAGGCGCGCAGCAGAAAGATGGCTTCGACGTTATCGCCGCTTGCCTGTTTCAGCGCCAGCGCCGCCAGTTCCCGATCGGCAATACCGCCTTCGGTCATCACCCGATCGACGGCCAGATGCATCTGTTCAGCAATTTGCGCAACGCTCAGCTCCGCAAGCTCGCTGTCGCCGCGACGCTTATGTTCTTGTAGCGCGTGGGCTGCGGCTATCGCCTTTTCGCCCCCCTTGACAGCAACGTACATCAGAACACCTCCACCAGTGTGGTTCGTGGTATCGCCAGCGCGCGTTCTCCACAGGTCAAGATCACATCGATGCCTGTGGGGAACGAGTGCGGACGGTCGGTAAATTCGTCGGTGATGCACTCCGGCAGCAGCGGCGCAATCATGCGCTCCTCCAGAATGCCGGGGCCAGTCAGGCGCAGCATGCGGCCGCCGCTCAGTGACGGCAGTTGTAAAATCAAGGTGGCGCTGGTTTCCGGGCTGATATCCGTGCCGCAGGGCAGGGCGCTGAGCTGTTCGGCGCTCAGGGTGTGATCGGCGACGGCAAACAGCGACTGCTGCGGCTGGTCAACCAGCGGCGCATTGGTGTGAAAACGCAGGTTCTGGCGTACCAGATCGTTGTCGACGGCAGCTGAGAGCCAGATCGGCGTGTCGTTATCGGCCAGCGTCAGTAATACGCTGGTGGATGCCGGGTTAAGCGGCGACCAGCCATGTTTCAGATGTGGCAACGAGACGATGACGCCCGGCTCGCTCATGGCTTTTAACAGACGGCGAAAACAGTGTTGAGCATCGTGAACCGCCGATGCGAAAGCGGGTTGTAAGGTCATGCGTTATCTCCGCGAACCAGGGTGAAAAAGTCGACCCGGCTGGCGTTGACTTCTGCCAGACGCGCTGCAATGCGCGCGGCGCGGTCCGCTTCCAGCGGGGTTATCAGGGTTTCCATCAGCGTCTGGAAATGGGTTGGCTCCTGCAATAACGCGTCGCACACGGCGCAGCGTTCGGCATGGCCTTTGTCGCGCCCGAGCACCCAGCTAAAGCCGATCTGGCCGCTGCTCAGGCGCACGACGGCGCGGGTCAGCGTGGTGTCGCCGGGGAAGAAGCGATCGCCGGTGCCGCCCATGCGCGCCTGCACCTGCACCAGCCCGGTTTGCGGCTCGCGGACATGCTCATAGTCGGGCGCCAGGCCCAGCGTACGCATCCGCGCCCGCAGCATCTCCGGGGTGGACTGGGCAAGCGCTGCCATCCAGCGTTGACGAGTAGGCGTATCAAAGTGCATCTCAGTGCTCCATGGTGAATTCGATCATGTCGGCGCGGGTCAGGCTGACGGAGTACTCCGTCGCGTTGACGTCGCCTTCGCGATGGTTAAGGGTGCGCACGCAGAGCAGAGGCGCCATATTGGGAATCTCCAGCCAGCGGCTCTCTTTCACCTGCGCACGACGCGCGCTAATGCGCGTCTGGGTACGTTTCAGGCTGATCCCCGCGCGTTCACGCAAAAAGTCATGCAGCGAACCGTGGTCGAACTGTTGCAGCAGCGGCCACAGCGTGAGATCGGCGAAGTAGTGATCAATAAGACAGAGGGCGACGCCATTCACCCGGCGGCGGGTGCGTAAATGCACCACGTTGTCGCCTTCGCTGATGCCTAACGCATCGGCGATATGCTCGGAGGCCGGACGCAGTACCGCCAGCAGGCGTTCGCTGGTGGGATGGCTGCCCTGATCGAGCAGGTTCTGGCTAAAGCGCGCCTGGGCATTGAGCGGGTAATCAAACGGGCGCATCAGCACCAGCACGCCGATGCCCTGGCGGCGCTGCACCCAGCCTTTCTCCACCAGTTGATCGATGGCGCGGCGTAAAGTGTGGCGATTCACCTCAAAGCGTGCGGCCAGTTGCTGTTCCGCTGGCAGCCAGTCGCCGCAGCGATAGTTATTTCGCAACTCCTGCTCCAGCCTGGCGGCAATCTCCTGATAGCGTGTGGGATAGCTGGTCGGATGTCTGGACAAGTGCATGGTCATCTGAACCTCACGGGTAAAAAACGGCTGCCTTATGGCAGTCATCACAGCGTGAGTTCATGCTGGCGGATTAATGTTTCATTTGGGTTATGCAATCGTTGCTGAGAGATGAAGAGTGATCTGCAACGGGCAAAAAAAGGGAGCCGCTGACGGCTCCCGTTGGGGAATGTGCTGTGAATCAGGTTTGCGGTGGTTTGGCGACGTTGACCATCCACGGGATGCCGAATTTATCTGTCACCATGCCAAAACCCTGCGCCCAGAAGGTTTCCTGCCAGGGCATCGTGATATGGCCTTCGGCGGCAAGAGCGTCAAACCAGGCTTTACCCTGCGCAACATCCTGGGTGGCGAGGCTTAAGGTAAAACCGGCGTACGCCGCAGCGCCTTGTTTGCCGTCGCTCATCATGATCTCACTACCGGCGATGTGCAGGCTGGCGTGAGCAATATCGCTTTCGGCAAACGCGTACCCGGCGGCACAGCCGTCATCATTCGCTTCCGGGGGATTAGGCATTTCGCCGAAGGTGATTTTATAGAGTAATTCAGCCTGTAAAGCCTGCTGGTAGAACTGAATGGCGTCGTTGCACTGGCCTGAAAAAGAGATGTAGGGACTGAGCGGCATAATCATTACCTCTGGTAACGAAATCTGCCATTAAGTGTAGCGGGGGAAAGTGAAAGAAAGCCAGGCGGGAAGTATAAGCTTCCCGCCGAATCATCAGTTCTTTTTAACGAATTCTGATTTCAGTTTCATCGGGCCGAAACCGTCGATTTTACAATCGATATTATGATCGCCTTCGACCAGACGAATATTTTTAACTTTGGTGCCGATCTTCAACATTGAAGAACTGCCTTTTACTTTCAAATCTTTAATTACCGTTACGCTATCGCCGTCGGCCAGCAGATTGCCATTGGCATCCTTGACGATTAATTCATCGGCGTCGTGTGCCGGTTCAGCATTGTTCCACTCGTGAGCGCATTCCGGGCAAATGAACATGCCATTATCTTCATAGGTGTATTCGGAATTACATTTTGGGCAGTGGGGGAGTTGCATAGGGATTTCCTCAAAAGAACATACAACGCTGGCGGTGGCCAGCACAAAAGGCACAATGCCTGAAAGGCGGCAATTATACAGCAAAACCGCACAATTGCCGTTGTTATTATTTTCCAGACGTGAGGATAAAAAAAGTCCAGGCGGTGACATAACCTGTCATTCGCTTAAGCGATGCTTATCGCAGAAAGGCCGGAAGCAAACTTCCTGAGATAATATTTAGAATATTTTATGGCGGAAATTGCCACCATTTAGTAATTCAGATATGGTGGCGTGTAGTATACGGTGCCATTAGATAACTAAACTGTCATGCCTACTGTGTCTGTCTCTGCGGCAGATAATTTCCTCTCAAAGCGGGTGGGTAAATAATGACGATATATCCTGTTTGTTCCTGAAAATGAGCTACGCTCTAACTCTCTGGTCTTTAAAAGCCGGAGGTGTGACGCTGCCATTTTTTGAGAGAAAAAATTATATTTTCCTGATTATCATCAGGTGTTTATCTTTTCGAAGATATTTTCCACACGTAATTATAAAAGCCGAAACTTCACTAATAAAACATTCCGGCTAAATAAAAGTAAGAAAATTTGCGTTAAGGAAAGACTTTTGTCATGCACACACAAACAATTTTTGAATTAAGCCAGGAAGCAGAAAGGTTGTTACAACTTTCACTGCATAATCTCCAGGCACTGAAAAAAATGCCGGCAGCGACGTTTGATGAGACGAACGCGGTCGGTAAGGCAGAAAATGCCAATGTGCTGCCTTTGCATTTCAGCGCTCGCGGCGTAGAGGCGCAACAGGCTACGCTGCATAACGAATTACGGAAAATCACCCGACTGGAGATGGTGCTGGCGATCGTCGGTACCATGAAAGCCGGCAAATCCACTACGATTAATGCGATCGTGGGTACGGAAGTATTGCCCAACCGCAACCGGCCGATGACCGCGTTGCCGACGCTTATTCGCCATACGCCGGGTCAGAAAGAGCCGATCCTGCATTTCTCCCATGTCGGCCCGATTGACGCGCTTGCGCAACAACTGCAAACCCGGCTGTTCAACTATGACCGGGAAAAGCTGGCGCAACAGCTTGAGATCGATAAAGACATGGCTGCGCTGCTGGATCGTATTGCGCAAGGCGATGCATTTGATAAGCACTATCTCGGTGCGCAACCTATTTTCCACTGTTTAAAAAGCCTCAACGACCTGGTGCGCCTGTCGAAAGCGCTGGATGTGGATTTTCCCTTCTCCGCCTATGCGGCGATTGAACATATCCCGGTGATTGAAGTGGAGTTTGTGCATCTGGCCGGGCTGGAGAACCAACTCGGCCAGCTCACGCTGCTGGATACCCCTGGGCCGAATGAAGCCGGGCAGCCGCATCTGCAAAAAATGCTCAACGAACAGCTGGCGCGGGCCTCCGCCGTGCTGGCGGTGATGGATTACACCCAGCTTAAATCTATCTCCGATGAAGAGGTACGCCGCGCGATTTCAGCGGTGGGGCGTTCGGTGCCGCTGTACGCGTTAGTGAATAAATTCGATCAGAAAGATCGTAACAGCGATGACGAAGAGCAGGTGCGGGCGCTGATTTCCGGAACACTAATGAAAGGCAATATCAACCCGACGCAGATCTTTCCGGTCTCTTCCATGTGGGGATATCTGGCTAACCGCGCGCGCCATGAGTTAAAACATCGCGGTCAGTTGCCGGATCCGCAGGAGCAGCGCTGGGTGCAGGATTTTGCCGAAGCGGCGCTGGGCCGCCGCTGGCGCACCGCCGATCTGGACGATATTGAGCATATTCATCACGCGGCAGAGCTGCTGTGGGAAGATTCGCTGTTTGAGAAACCGATCCGTAAGTTACTGCACGCTGCGCATGCCAATGCCTCGCTGTACGCGCTGCGTTCTGCATCGCATAAGCTGCTCAATTACACCCAGAGCGCGCGCGAATATCTCGATTTTCGCTATCAGGGGCTGACGGTGGCTTACGAGCAACTGGAGCAAAATATTACCCGGCTGGAAGAGGATATGGCGCTGCTGCGCACCAGTCAGGCGTCCGTCAGCGACGAGATCGAACATGAAGTCGAAGAGGCGCTGGCGGCAGCGGAGATCTTTATCCACGGCCAGCAGTTCGAAATTGTTGAGGCCATTGATGCCTGGTTCCACGATGGGCAGATGATGGAGGCGTTGGGCGACGGTAAGGCTGATTTGCGCCTTGATGAAGGTTATAACCCCGGTCAACTGGTGCTGGAAAACGAAGGCCAGGCGCAAATTGCGCTGAGCAAGATCCGTTCGGCCTGTGAAACTATTCTGCTGGCGGCGCAGGAGCGCATCAGCCGTGAACTGGCGCTGCGTTTTGATGAGCTGGAAAATACGCTGACGCGTTCGCTGAACGATGCCATGCGCCCGATTGAAACGCGTATTAAAGAAGAGCTTAACCATGCCGGTTTCCGCGCGCGTATCAGTTTCCCTGCGTTCCAGCCCAGTGCGCTCAATTTTAATACCCGTTCCCTGTTCACCAACGTGATCGCCCCGGAAGATACGCCTGCCGGGCAGGCACCGCGTTCCGGCAGTGTGCGGGAAACGGTGTCTCGCTGGTTAAATAACCCCGGTTGGGGTTGGGATGATTATGTCGCTACCCGCACCCGTTACGTGATTGATATTGCCGCGCTGCATAAAAAGCTGATCGGCCATGTGGCTCATTTTTGTGAACAAATTCGTAAAGCTTTGGCAGCGCAGGTCGATGTTTCTGTTACGGCTGGGATGGCAACATTTTTCGCCGAATTCTCGTTAAGTCTTGCGGGACTACAGGAAAGTTTGCGTGACAGCCTGGCGATACGTCAGCAAAACGAATCATCAGTGCAGATGTTGCGTCAGCATCTGCAACAGAGCATCAGGACGGCTAACTGGATCCATGAAGATGCCCGGCTGTTACGCGATGATATACAAACCTTATTCGCAGCAGAGCAGCCATGAAAAATCAACTTCTGGATGGCCCCGGACGGGTACTTGAGTGTATTCATCCAAAATTTATCGTTGATCTGGTGCAGGGCGCAGACGCTGCGCGCCAGTCGCCGGTTGTGCCTCAGCAGCAGTTATTTCGTGAACGCCTGACGCAAGAGATCATGGCGCAAACTCAACTGCGGCCGTGGGCGATGTCCGGCGTATTAAATGAAAACGACACCCTACGTTTAGGGCTGGCGGAGAAGCTGGCGAGCATGCTCGACCCCGGACATCTGGCACTCACGCGCATTACCCAGCGGCTTAGCGCATTGCAGCAGACGGAACGGCGTTCGGTAAATCCTGGCAGCGTACAACAGTATGAAGAGTTGTTGAGCCACTTCAGCCAGCGCGCCGCCTGGAAAGAGAAAGCGCTGACGCAACGTGGGCTGGCGGTACAGGCCGGACATCACAGCGAACAGGTTTTTGCCCACTGGCGCGCCGGAAACTACAACGGCTGGTCGATGGCCGGGCGCTGTTATGTGGCGCTGGAGGAGCTGCGCTGGGGCGCTTTTGGCGATGCCTGTCGTCTGGGCAACGAAGATGTGGCGCAAATGCTGAAAGATAATTTATGCGCCATGGCCGCCGATTTTCTGGCGCAGGGGATCAATGCCTCACCGGCGACCCGCCATTTTTATCATCAGTGGCTGGCAACGCCTTCCACGCCGGGGCTGATGGATTATAAGGATTTACTCGGCTGGCTTGGCGACTGGTGCGATGCCGAACGCCATCCTATTTGCTGGTCGGTCACGCAGAGCTGGCAGACCGTAGCCCTCGGCATGCCGCGTCTCTGTTCAGCATCACGTATCGCTACGGCGATGGTGGAAGAGATCTTCGGTGAGTAAAACGGTGTGCCCCGCAATTGTCTGGCCGGTCGGGCTGGTAATCGCAGGACATAGCGAACAGCAAAAAGCCCCGTCAGGGGCTTTTTTTATGCGCTATTAATGCCCGGTGGATTCGACCGGTTTCTCTGCACGGTCTGCGGCTTGCGCTGGATTGCCAAAGCGTTTGGCATACAGGGCGGTGATAATCGGCACCAGAATCGCCGTCACAATCACACTCGCGGCGACTAACGCCGTTGCGGAGGCGGCAACCGGTTCAAACGCCGGGTTGATCTGCGCAATAATCACCGGGTTCGCTACTGCCGCACCGGCGGCTGAAGAGGCTGCGACGCCTGCCGTACCGTTACCGCCACCGATCACGCGGTCGGCAATAATCAGCGGAATACCGGTGATGATGATGACCGCAACGCCGAGGAAAATGCCCAGCAGACCGGTCTGCATAATCACGCTCAGGTTGATGGTGTTACCCAGCGCGAAGCCGAAGAACGGAATCAGCACCGGCGTTGCTTTGCTGAAGAAAGCGCGCAGATCGTGATCGAGGTTACCCAGCGCAAAACCAATCAGGAACGGCAGAACCGCGCCAACGAAGTGGTGGGGTTCAAAGGAAGCGAGGCCGGCGGAACCGAGGATCACCATGGTCATCAGCGGGCCGGACTCCAGCGACATCAGAACGAAAGCGCCCGATTCTTCTTTGCTGCCGTACTGGTTCATCAGGCTGGCATACAGACCGCCGTTGGTCATATCCATGGCGGAAACCAGCGCCAGCACCGAAAGCCCGGCAAAGAAACCGGTCTGAATTCCGCTGTCCGGAATAAATGACGCGGCGATCATCGCCACGAGCCAGGCGACAGCGATTTTGGTCAGCACCAGCGTGCCGGATTTACGTAATACGGTGCCGGTTGCACGCAAATCAATGGAGGCGCCAATACAGAAAAACCAGACTGCAAGAATCGGTACCGTACCGCTAATCATGCCTTTGGTGAAAGAGCCGAAATAAGCCCCGGTATCCGGCGCCAGTGTATTCAGGATTGCCCCCAACAGCAGCGGAACCAGCATCATCCCGCCAGGGATACGTTCAATCGTGGCCTTGATTTTCATAGATAATCCTCACTGCTCGTCATTATCATGAACGAGGAAAGCTAAAAATTAATACCTTTCGATTCAGGTGGTTAAATACTGTCGCTCGTTAAATATTCACTATCGACTTTCACGGAACGCCCTGGAATTGACTGACAATCCTTGCAAGACATTTCTTAGCGCCGCTTTTTATGGGCGTATCATGCTTTCTATGGAATATTGATTCAATAAGAATAAAACAATGTTTTAGTTATGCCGATCACATATTCTGTGTAAAGATTTGTTGGTGTTATTTCTGTTATTAGAGATGTAATTAGGTTGTGACGAAATATAGCGACGAGGACACTAGCAAAGTAATAATCACGACCGTGATAAAACATGGGTATTTAGCGTGGATATAAGCCGCGTTGTGCTGTGGAAAAAGGGTGTGCAGGGGATGAAAAGGAGGGGCTGAATATCGCTGGGTAAAACTGTGTGAATTTGATCACATTTTTAAACCCTGTTAGGGTAAATAAGTCATTCACTGCCCAACAGGCGTCAACAGGTTCGGTTGTACGGCGGAAAACCGCCAGTGTAAGTAAACCTGCTACGCTTGAACAGGAAGGCTGAAAAGCTGTAAAAACGCCCGGCAGGGATAAGCGTCGGGCGGTTCAGGGCGCAAGCTAAAGAGGAAAACATGCATGTTAAAAAGGAAAAAAGTTAAACCCATTACATTGCGCGATGTGACCATCATTGACGATGCGAAATTGCGCAAAGCGATTACTGCCGCTTCACTCGGTAATGCGATGGAGTGGTTTGATTTCGGCGTCTACGGCTTTGTCGCCTACGCCCTTGGTAAGGTGTTCTTCCCCGATGCAAACCCCAGCGTACAGATGATTGCTGCGCTCGGGACATTCTCCGTTCCTTTCTTGATTCGCCCGCTGGGCGGTCTGTTCTTCGGTATGTTGGGCGATAAGTACGGGCGACAGAAAATCCTCGCTATCACCATTGTCATCATGTCGATCAGTACGTTCTGTATCGGGCTGATCCCCTCCTACGCCACGATAGGCATCTGGGCGCCGATTCTGCTGCTGCTGTGTAAGATGGCGCAGGGTTTCTCCGTCGGCGGCGAGTATACCGGCGCGTCGATCTTTGTTGCGGAGTACTCCCCGGACCGTAAGCGCGGTTTTATGGGAAGCTGGCTGGACTTTGGTTCGATTGCCGGTTTTGTGCTTGGCGCGGGCGTGGTCGTGCTGCTCTCCACCGTGGTGGGCGAGGAGAACTTCCTGGACTGGGGCTGGCGTGTTCCGTTCTTCCTGGCGCTGCCGCTCGGCCTTATTGGCCTCTATTTGCGCCACGCGCTGGAAGAGACCCCGGCGTTCCAGCAGCATGTCGATAAGCTGGAGCAGGGCGATCGTCAGGGGTTGCAAGAGGGGCCGAAAGTCTCGTTTAAAGAGATCGCCACTAAACACTGGCGCGCGCTGTTGACCTGTATTGGCCTGGTGATTTCCACCAACGTCACCTACTACATGCTGCTGACCTATATGCCGAGCTACCTGTCGCATAACCTGCACTACTCGGAAGATCACGGCGTGTTGATCATCATCGCGATCATGATTGGTATGCTGTTTGTCCAGCCGGTGATGGGGCTGCTGAGTGACCGCTTTGGCCGCCGCCCGTTCGTGCTGCTGGGCAGCGTGGCGCTGTTTGCTCTCGCCGTTCCGTGTTTTATTCTGATTAACAGCAATGTGATTGGCTTGATTTTCGCGGGCCTGCTGATGCTGGCGGTGATCCTCAACTGCTTTACCGGCGTGATGGCCTCTACGCTGCCCGCCATGTTCCCGACGCATATTCGCTACAGTGCGCTGGCGAGCGCCTTTAACATCTCGATTCTGATAGCCGGTCTGACGCCGACCCTGACGGCCTGGCTGGTAGAAAGCTCAGAGAATCTGTTAATGCCCGCTTACTATCTGATGATTGTGGCGGTGATTGGCCTGATTACCGGCCTGACGATGAAAGAGACCGCGAACCGTCCGCTGAAAGGCGCGACGCCCGCTGCATCGGATATTCAGGAAGCGAAAGAGATCCTGCGCGAGCACCACGACAATATCGAACAGAAAATCGAAGATATCGACGCGGAGATCGCCGAGTTGCAGGCGAAGCGCACGCGTCTGGTGGATCAACATCCGCGCATCAACGAGTAAGCATTACTGCTAAAAAAAGACCCGTAAGGGTCTTTTTTTAGCAGCATAAAGGCGCCGCTTAACAACCCGCCGCAATAAAATCGCCGTTCGGGCTGACCGGGATCACCGTCAGGAACAGCACCACGGCAAACAGCATCAGCGCCACGCCACCGGCAATTTTTAGCACGGGTACCAGCCAGCGCATCTGACTTGCGTCATCGCCAAAAAAGGTGGCTGTCCGGTTGCGCGCATAGCGCACGGCCAGCGACAGACCGAGGATTGACAGCGCGGTGCCAATCGCCATGGTCATCACTGCCGCAATCCCCCAGCTCACAATGCCGAGCGCGTTCGAGAACAGTAAAATCATGATTGCCCCGCTGCACGGCCTCGCGCCAATGGCGAGGATCACGCCGAGACGGGTTTTCCAGTCGCCCTGCGTGCTGGCGCCGACGCCATGATGGCCGCAGTCGCAATCGGCATCATGTTGATGTAGCGGTGAAAACGCATTGAATTTCAGTGTGCGTGGCCGCAGGCTTTTCGCGGCATTCCACGCCACATACGCGCCGAAGCCGCCAATCATTACGGCGCTGACTTTCTCCACGTACCAGCGGCTTTCACTGAGATCGCCGGAGGCGAGGTTAAACCCGACCGCCAGCACGAAGACAAACAGAATGGCGCTGACGCCCTGCATCAGGCTGCCCAGCACCGGGATGACGCGCGCGGCGGTCTGGCTTTCGTTATTCGTGCTGAGATAGGTTGTCACAATAAATTTGCCGTGGCCTGGCCCGACAGCATGCAGTACGCCGTAAAAAAATGCGCCGACCAGCAGCCATACTCCGCCGCTATATTGGTGGTTATTGAGCTGAAGCAGATACATGACCAGGTAACGGTGCAGGGTGATTTGCGTCGCCAGACACCATTGCAGAAATGCCGCCCAGTGGGTGTGTAGCGTGAACAAAGCCGCTACCGCTACCGCCAGCACGGCGAATGCGACCGGCCATCGCCAGTCGCGGGTCAGAATTTGCGTGGTCATAGAATTCAGGGGATTGGGGATGATTTCCGCAGTATAGGCGGCGAAGATATCCGCCTCCACCCTCACCGCACGTTTTACTTTTTAAGCAAGTGTGTATGCCAGCGCCCCAGCAGTAACACGCTAGTCAGCGAACCGAGCAGGGCGCAGAACATATCTGACTGCGTATCCCAGGGATCGCCCTGCGTTCCGAGAAACTCATCGGCGCCCTGGCCCATCGCCAGCGCCGCCCACCACTCGATCAGTTCATAGGTGGCGCTGATGGCCAGCGCGATGCAGCAGACAATAAAGTCGAGCATTTTGCCGCCGCGCACGTACTGCCCGCGCAGCAGGATCTCCCGCGCCGCAAGCGCAGGCACCAGCCCCTGAAAGAAGTGGCCGAGCTTATCGTACGGGTTGCGGCTCAGGCCGAATAAGTGCTGCACATCAAAACCAATGGGCACTTTGGCGTAGGTGTACATACCACCCACCATCAGGATGATGGCGTGGAAGAAAATCAGCACATAGAGCAGCGAAGTGAGCGGATAGCGCCGCCAGGTGGCGAGCAGCAGCGGCACCACGATCAGCACGGGAATCACTTCCATCAGCCAGGTGGTACGATCTTTGGCAGAGAGACCGGTATAGAGAAGGATCAACAGCAGCAGAAACGCTGCCGTGTTCAGCGCAGTGCGATTCACAGGCTTCATCAGCGAAATGTCCGTTTCGGTAAAAAGGTCACTATCGTCGGAAAACCGTTAGAAAACAATAAGACTCATCCTTCGCTAGGCGTTTCTATCCAGGCCTGCAAGGCGCTGGCGGTGTTCTCCAGCGTGGTTGCCCAGTCGTCAATGGCGGGCTGGCGGAACAGCCGCATGCCGGGATACCACGGTGAGTCGTCCCGTTGCATCAGCCAGCGCCAGTCCGGAATAAATGGCAGCAGCGTCCAGCAGGGGCGCTGCAACGCACCGGCCAGATGTACCGGCGAGGAGTCCACGGAGATCAGAAGATCCGCCAGCGACAGAATGGCCGCCGTGTCATCGAAATCCTCAATTTCCGCGCTGAGCGCTTCTGTACGCATCCCTTCCGGCGGTGTTTGCTGGCTGGCGTCGCCTTTCTGGATCAACAGAAAAGTGGCATCCGTACGGGCGAACGGCGCAAATTGCGCCAGTGACAGCGAGCGGCGGCAGTCATTGACGTGCGTCGGGCGACCGGCCCATACCAGCGCCACCCACGGGCGCGGTAACCCGGCAAGACGCGCCTGCCAGTGCGCCAGCCGTTGTGGATCGGCATGCAGATAACCCGTCGCGGCCGGTAAATCCGCCAGTTGAATATTTAACAAGCCAGGCAGATCCATCAGTTCGCAATAGGCGTCAAATGCCGGGGGCAGTTCGCCGCGGCCGAGCATCTGCTCATCGGGAAAGGCGCGGCGTATCAGCGCCAGCAACTGCGGATGTACATCCAGTACAATGCGCGCCAGGCTCTGGCGTTTTGCCTGTTGCACAAAGCGGATGAATTGCAGCGTATCGCCGAACCCTTGTTCATCGAAAATCAGTAGCGTTTTGCCGGGCAGCGGCTGGCCTTGCCAGCGCGGCGCTTGCTGCACCCGCCGCGACATGACACGGGTATGCGGCATCTGATAGCGGTGGCGGTATTCACGCCAGCCGTTTGGCAGATCGCCGGTCAGCAGCAGGGTTTCGGCCAGATCAAAACGCGCTACCGCATCGCCGGGCAGATGATCAACCAGCATTTTCTGGATCGCCAGCGTCTCTTCCAGCTTGCCTTGCGCCCGCAACGCCAGCGCCAGCCGTTGCCAGATGGCCAGTGGCCCATTACCGCTGCTGACAAACGGGCGCAGCAGCGTTTCGGCGGCAAGATAGTGGCCTTCATCAAGTAGCGGCTGAACCTGTTGCAGTATGCCGCTGAAGTCGGTCGGGGCGGCCTGGCGATTACGGCCCTGCAACTGCCGTAACTGCGCCTGTTTTTGCTGTGTTGCCGGGTGCTGCGGTGCCAGCCCCTGCAAACGTACCAGCGCCTGCTCTGCGGCCGTAAGATCGCCACGCGCAAGGTAAATGCTGACCAGCGTCATCCAGCCGCCGACCAGCCGGGGCTCCTGTTGTAACGCACGCTGGCAGTGGGCCAACGCCTGTTCCGTATTTCCGCTATCAAGCAGCAGCCCGGCAACGTTGTTATGGATTGACGGCTCATCCGGCGCGAGCGTCAGCGCGCGTTGATAATGGGCCAGCGCATCATCAACGCGGCCGAGACGACGCAAGGTGTTGGCCAGGTTCCCGTGTGCCTGCGCAGCGCCCGGCGTCAGCGCCACGACTTTTTCCAGGCACAGCACGCTCTCAACCAGTTTTTCTTGCTCCTGCAATAAAATGCCGAGGTTGTTCCAGCCGTTCACCAGCGTGGGATCGAGGCTGATGGCTTTTCGTGCCCAATGTTCACCTTCGGCATGTTCGCCCTTTTGCCGGTACATTTCCGCCAGATTGCTGGCGTAGAGCGCGGAGAATTGCGGGGCTGAACAGGCTTCGCGCAGATAGGCGATGGCGCGCTCAAGATGACCGCAGGCGTGGGCGATAAGCCCGAGCAGATGCAGCGCATCCGGCTGGCCAGCGTGTTGTGCGAGGATCTGGCGGCAGTAGTGTTCGGCCTGCGGCGCTTGTCCTGCATTCCAGTGTTGCCACGCAAGGCGTAGCGCTTCCTGCAATGTCATCTGTGTTGTCATAGAGAAACCATCAAAGCAAAAACGGGAGCCGCTGCGGCAGGTTAGGATTGTGCAGAATATATTTATCAGCACGGGCTGTAAGTCTGCGCTGATAGCGCTCGCCCGACCAATCGTATCTTACACATACTTTATCAGGGCTGACGATGCTGACATAACAGGCACAGAAGTGAAGCTCTGTTTTGATTGTGCCGATAGTATTACGAGAATCAACGGCACCAGGCCTGCTGGTCACACTTGTTTCAACGATTTTCATTGCCGCCTGATTGCACACCGTATAACCGACGTACGCTGATTAAGTGAAAAACGCATGATCAATATCTGTAAAAATTTGCGTCCCGGAATGCTGATAATGCTGGTTTTTCTGGCCTGCGGATGCGCCGATCGGGATGCGCGAATTTCTGCCAGCGCATTAGCGCAACGTGCAGGCATGAGCAGCGAAAATGTGCAAACAAGCCGCTTTTTGCTGCGGACTTTCAGTAAAACGACACCGTCAGCAAAGGTGTTGCGTGTCTATATCGAAGGAGATGGTTTTGCCTGGGTAAGCCGGACGCAGCCGTCAAGCGATCCCACGCCGCGCAACCCGGTCGGATTACAGCTGGCTGCGGCGGATCCTTCGCCTGATGTGCTCTATCTGGCGCGCCCCTGCCAGTATATTGGCCCACCGTTACCCGCAGAATGCACCGTGGAGTGGTGGACGGACAAACGCTTCGCGCCGCAAGTGATTGCCGCCATGGATGAAGCGCTGAGCCGCTTTGTCAGACGCATGCCGGGTGTGCAACTGGAACTGATTGGCTACTCCGGCGGCGCAACCATTGCGGCGCAACTGGCGGCACGTCGGCACGACGTACGATCGTTACGAACAGTGGCCGGGAACCTCGATGTGGCGATGGTGAATCAGATCCATCATGTTTCGGCCATGCCGGATGCCGCCAGCGCGATAGATGTCGCGCCGCAGCTTTCCGCGTTGCCGCAGATCCATTTCAGCGGCACCGAAGACAGCACGGTGCCACTGTCGGTGGCGCAGCGTTTCCAGCGGGCAACAGGGACGCGCTGTGCGCAGGTGATACAGATTCCAGGCATGCGCCACGGCAGTGACTGGGCTGCACAGTGGCCGGATTTGCTGACCAGGCTGCCAACGTGCCGCGATTGAGAAGTGTGTGAACAGTGGATACGCCAGAGAGCCTCAAAGCTTTCCGTTGCTGGCGCTCCACCCATCGTTACCGATGAGCCACAGACTTTGTCACAGGAGTTAATCAACACTCAGCAGTATGCTGGTCCCGCCATTTATCGGCTGTGCGTACCAGACGGCTTCCCGCACCAAAACGGCTTTACTGATGAGCCCGAGGGCGTAAAAGCGGTCGGCTATGGCCTGCTGGGCGCGTATCACCTTAAGATCCATCGGCCGTGGGCGATGGCTGCGGCGGGCCAGCGCCCGTTTGAGCGACGCTACGTTAATGCCCAGTTCCGCAGAGAGCATGCTGGCGGCCTCGTCACGGTGGCGATCGATAAACTGTCCGGTTTGCGCCAGCTCTTCCATCAACCGATGCATGATGTCGCCGTTGCGCGTGGCATAGTCGCGACGTGACAGATAAAACTGGTGGTTATGCACCCGACCTTCACCGCTGGCGACAACCCGCAACTCCGCAGCTCCTTCGGCCTCGCTCAGTAGCGGATCCCACATCATCCAGGCATCTACTGCCAGATAATCGCTGGCAGTGAGCGGGTATTTTGGCGGCGTGTAAACCACTTTGACGTCTTGCAGCCCCAGTCCGGCTTCTTCCAGTATCTGCAATAATAACCAGTGGACGTTTGATCCCTTATTGAGCGCAATACGCTTACCGCGTAAATCGCTAATAGAGGCGATCTCGCTTTGCTGCGGCACCACCATCGCGACGCTTTGAGGTGCCGGTGGCTCCCATGCTACATACACCAGTTCATTGTTACTGGCCTGCGCGAAGACCGGTGGTGCTTCGCCTGTGGTGCCGAAATCGATTTCATTGCAGGCGAGGGCGTGTAGCAATTGCGGCCCGGCCGGGAATTCGCTCCACAGCACGCTTACACCGAGGCTGGCAAAGGCAGTTTCCAGACACTGACGCGCCTTTAATATCCCCAGATTACCGAAACGCTGATAGCCAATCCGTAACTCACGATCCGCAGAGACGACTCTGGAGGACGGTCGGGATGAGGTTGTTCCCCGACGACGGCTTTTAATCACCCCGAGATTCGCCAACTGGGTGCGTAATGTATGGCGGCTAATCCCCAGTAACGCTGCCGCCTGACTTTGATTATCGTCGCAGCGCGCCATCGCGCCGCGAATCAGCGCTCCGGTGAAACGTTCCCATAGCGGTTCGCCGGGCTGATCGAACTGTTGTCGGATTAACTCATCCAGAGCATTGTCCGTCGCGGGCTGTGGGGCATCGTTCAGCGTGGTCAGGCGGAGCTGTGCGGGAGTAATTTCCTCCTCTTTACTCAGCAGAACGGCATTGTGCAGCGTATTTTCCAGTTCGCGGATGTTGCCGGGCCAGGAATAGTCCATCAGCTTCGCCAGAGTTTCCGGCGCCAGACGGCGGGTCGGACGTCCTAACCTGCGTGCGTAGAGTGTTAAGAAATGATTCGCCAGCAGCGGAATATCTTGCCGTCGCTGGCGCAAGGGCGGAAGCGGCACGATAGCGATATTGAGCCGGTAGTAGAGATCTTCACGAAAACGGCGCTCGCGGATAGCCTGCGCTAAATCGACGTGAGTCGCCGCGAGCACGCGCACGTTGACTTTCGTCGCTTTTCGCGAGCCGACGCGGGTGATTTCACGCTCCTGCAATACGCGCAACAGCTTAACCTGTAGGGGCAGGCTAAGTTCACCGATCTCATCGAGTAGCAGGGTGCCGCCTTCTGCCGCTTCAAACCAGCCGGGATGACCTTGCAGCGCTCCGGTAAAGGCACCTTTTTCATGCCCGAACAACTCTGCTTCCGCCAGGCTTTCGCTCAGTGCGCCGCAGTTAACGGCGAGAAAAGGCTGGTGACGACGCGCGCTATGGTGATGCAAATAACGGGCGACCACCTCTTTACCCGTACCGGTTTCGCCGACAATTAACACGGTGGCTTCGGTCGGGGCCAGTTTATCCAGCAGGCTCTGAAACGCTTTAGACGCCGGGTCGATCAGTACGGGCGTGGCGGATGGGGATTCAGGATTCAGCATGATGGACCTCCGGTTAATGACACGTTGAACTTATCGTTAGCCGGCGGCAGAAACCAGAGGGGGGCCTCGCCCCGCTGTTGCCAATGCAACAGGCTGTGCGCATCAGCTGGCGCATTCGCAACAGCTCTCGCGGAAGATGATTTATTTAACTAATTGATTACTATGAATTAAATAATGGATAGCTTTTGGCATGATTATCGCTAACACCCATATAACAAAATTAAAACAACTCTTCGATAAATACCGAATATGGTTATATAGGAAATGGATAATGACGCAGAAAGCTGACGATAATATCAACGTGTTCTGGTTCTTACCGACCCATGGCGACGGGCGTTATCTGGGTACCACCGAGGGCGGACGTCCCGTTGATCTACCCTATCTGCAGCAGGTAGCGCTGGCGGCGGACAGCCTCGGCTATTACGGCGTGCTGATCCCAACCGGAAAAAGCTGTGAAGATTCCTGGCTGGTTGCCTCGGCGTTGGTTCCGTTGACCCGCCGTTTGCGCTATCTGGTCGCGGTTCGTCCCGGTTTGCAGCCGCCGACGCTGGCAGCGCGTATGGCGGCAACGCTGGACCGCCTGTCGGAAGGGAGACTGCTAATCAACGTTGTGACTGGCGGCGATCCGGTGGAAAACAAAGGCGACGGTATCTTTCTGAGCCATAGCGAGCGTTATCAGGTGACCAGAGAGTTTCTCGACGTCTATACGCAACTGCTGCGGGGCGAAAAAGTGGACTACCAGGGAGAGCATATTCACGTAGAAGGTGCGGAAGTACTGTTCCCCCCGGTGCAGGAGGACGGCCCGCCGCTCTATTTTGGCGGATCCTCCCCGGAGGCAATCGACGTTGCTGCCGGGCAAATCGACACTTATCTGACCTGGGGCGAGCCGCCGGAGCTGGTGGCTGAGAAGCTGTCTATCGTCCGCGAACGCGCCGCGGCTCGCGGCCGTACCCTGCAATACGGTATCCGTTTACATGTCATCGTTCGCGAAACGGAAGAGGAGGCCTGGGCTGCCGCTGACCGCCTGATCTCTCATCTTGATGATGATGTCATCGCCGAGGCGCAAAAGATTTTCGCCCGGATGGATTCCGCAGGCCAGGCGCGAATGAGCGCTCTACACAAAGGCTCCCGCGACAACCTGCGCATTGCGCCGAACCTGTGGGCGGGCGTTGGCCTGGTCCGCGGTGGTGCGGGAACCGCCCTGGTGGGCAACCCGCAACAGGTTGCGGAGCGCATCCGTGAATATCAGACGCTGGGCATTACGAATTTTATTTTTTCCGGTTATCCGCATCTGGAAGAGGCGCACCGCTTCGCTGATTTGGTCATGCCGCTACTGCCGCTGGGTAACTCTGCCCAGTCTAAGGTACGCGGCGTCAATACCGGCCCGTTTGGTGAAACGATCGGTGGCGATAAACGTCCGGTTAAACAGGTCAGCGCCAGCTGAAGGGGGATTTATGCTTTATGTCTTCGTTAAGGCATCAGGCGATGAACACTGAGCCGCAGGTGATCATTGTCGGCGGCGGTTTTAGCGGCGCAGCCGTGGCCATCGAATTACTGCGCCTGGCACCTGAAGGCGTGCGGGTCATTTTGCTGGAGCCCCGCGCCGTCCCCGGCGCCGGGGTGGCTTATTCCACAACGGAACCGTCTCACCGTATAAACGTGCCCGCCGCGCGGATGCGGCTGGCTGATGAAGAAGAGGGCGCGTTTGACCGCTGGTACCGCAGGCAGGCAGCCTTCGCCGACGATCCGCAGGCATTGCGCGAGGAGGGGACGGTTTACCCGCAGCGTGCGCAGTTTGGGTTCTATGTTGCACAGCGTTTCGCCAACGCGGCGCGAAACAGCGGTGGACGGCTGACGCATTTACGCGAGCAGGCTTTGACCTTTGACGAACGGGGCGTGACAACCGATACCGGCCGCCTTCTGGAGGCCGATCTGCTGGTGCTGGCGATAAGCCATCCACCGCCGTCACTGCCGCGGCTGGTCGCTCCTTTTAGCGATCATCCCGCGTTGATTGCCAATCCCTGGCGGCCTGAGGCGCTGACGGCTATTGCGTCGAATGCGCGGGTGGCAGTGATGGGAACCGGGCTGACAATGGCGGATACCCTCGCCGCAATGACCCGGCTCGGACATCGGGGACCGGTAACGGCGTTCTCCCGCCGTGGGTTGCTCTCGCGGAGCAACCTTAGCGGAGAAAGCGAGGAGTGGCCGGGCGACTATCGGCAGGGAACGCTGCGCCAGCGTTTACGGCGGATCCGGGAAGATATCTCCCGGGCAACTGAACAGGGGTTGCCCTGGCAGGTCGTGCTGGATGCGGTGCGCAATCAGGGGCAGACCATCTGGCAAGGTTTAACCTTCGCCGATCGCCAGCGCTTCCTGCGTCATCTGCGCAGCTACTGGGATGTGCATCGTTATCGGATCGCGCCGCAGGCGGCTGATGTTCTTTCGCAACGTAGCAATGACGGTAGCCTGAAGGTGCTGGCCGCGAGACTGACGGCGCTGGATAGCGACACGAGAACGCTCACGCTGACTCTGAGTCCGCGGCGCGGGCAGCCCTGTACGTTGACCGTCGATCATCTGATCCTGACCACTGGACCAGCGCACAATGCCTTAACCGAAAGCCAACCGTTGTTACAGGAACTGACGCGGCGTGGGCTGATTCGCGCGGATGCGCTGGGGTTAGGGCTAGATGTCGATGCCCGCTCCCACGCGATAGGACGAGAGGGGCTGTCGATGCCGAAAATCCTGGTTTGCGGTCCGGCGGCGAGGGGGCGTTTCGGTGAACTGATGGGGTTGCCGCAGGTGGCCGATCATGCTGCCGCCATTGCCGGAGAAACGCTGGCGACGCTGGGTTTCAGCCTGCCTGCCCGATGTCCCGTGCCCTGATTTTATTCCCTTTTTATCCTTTTAATTAATAAGCGTGCGCCAGTATCTGGACGCATCGTGGAGAGCGCTATGCCATCGCAACGAGAGATTCGCCTTAATGCATTTGATATGAACTGTGTCGGTCACCAGTCGCCGGGCTTGTGGGCCCATCCGCGCGACCGTTCCTGGCAGTATAAAGATCTGGAATATTGGGTCGATCTGGCGCGCCTTCTGGAGCGCGGCAAATTTGACGGCTTGTTTATTGCCGATGTGCTTGGCGTTTACGATGTATTAAACGGGAATGGCGATGCGGCGATCCGTCAGGCGACGCAGGTGCCGGTAAACGATCCGCTGGCGCTGATAACCCCGATGGCGCTGGTGACTGAACACCTTGGCTTTGGTCTGACCGCATCGCTGTCATTTGAGCATCCCTACCCATTCGCCCGTCGGCTGTCGACGCTCGATCATCTGACCAAAGGCCGGGTGGGCTGGAATATTGTTACTTCGTATCTGGAAAGCGGCGCACGCAATATTGGGCATCAGGCGCAGACTGACCATGATGCGCGCTACGATTACGCCGATGAATACCTCGACGTCGTGTATAAGTTGCTGGAAGGCAGCTGGGAAGACGGTGCGGTTTTGCGCGATCGCGAACGGGGAATTTTTAGCGATCCGCAGAAAATCCATCCGATTAACCATCAGGGCAACTTTTTCTCCGTTCCGGGCATCCATCTGTGCGAGCCGTCGCCGCAACGCACGCCGGTGCTCTATCAGGCGGGGGCTTCCAGCCGCGGAAAACAGTTTGCCGCCACGCATGCCGAGTGCGTTTTTGTTGCCGCGCCGTCGAAAGTCCTGTTGAAGAAGACGGTCGCGGATATTCGTCGTCGCGCTGCGGAAGCCGGGCGCGATCCGCGCAGCATCCTGATTTTCAATCTGCAAACGGTGATCGTGGGTGAAACCGATCGCGAGGCGCAGGCCAAATGGCAGGAATACAAGTCATACGTTAGCTATGAGGGCGCGCTGGCGCTGATCTCCGGCTGGACCGGTATTGACTTCGGTCAGTATCGGCCGGACCAGGTGCTGAAATACCTGCATACCAACGCTATCCAGTCGGCGGTAGAGGCGTTTTCCACCGCCGATCCGGATCGTCAATGGACGGTAGAAGCGCTGGCTGACTGGGTGGGCATCGGCGGCTTTGGCCCGCTGCTCGTCGGCAGCGCGGAAACGGTGGCCGATGAACTGCAATCCTGGGTCGAGGAGACCGATGTTGATGGCTTCAATCTGGCCTATGCCGTTACGCATGAAACCTTCCGCGATGTGGTGGAGCTATTAATACCCGAGCTGCAAAAACGCGGCGTCTTTAAGCAGGATTACCGGGAAGGCACGCTGCGCGAAAAACTGTTTGGTGCCGGGCCGCGCCTGACCGCGCCGCATCCAGGGGCAGACTACCGTCGCGGCGTGCGAAACGATGCCGGGGCGAAGGAGACGGCGGCATGATTGATATCGATAACCTGCATAAACGCTACCGCACGGCGGATGGCCGCGTCAGCGAGGTGCTGAAGGGATTATCACTCCGGGTGCCCACCAGCTCCATCACTGCGGTGGTCGGACCGAGCGGTGCGGGGAAATCGACCCTGGCGCGCTGCATCAGCCTGCTGGAGCGCCCCGATAGCGGCAGCATCAAGGTTAACGGCAAAGACTTGTCATTACTGTCGGGGGAGGCGCTGCGGCGTGAACGGCGCGCGATCGGCACCGTTTTTCAATCCTCGGCGCTGCTGAATCGTAAAACGGCGTGGCAAAACATCGCAGTGCCGCTGGAGTATCTGGGCGTGGTGGAACGCGACATTAAGGCGCGGGTCGGTGAATTACTGGAGAGCGTAGGACTCAGTCACAAAGCGGAGGCTTATCCGTCTCAGCTTTCCGGCGGACAGCGTCAGCGTATTGGTATCGCTCGCGCGCTGGCATTACGTCCGTCGGTACTGCTGGCGGACGAGGCCACGTCTGGACTGGATCCTCAGGCGACCGCCACGGTACTGGGTTTGCTCCGACAGCTACGTGATGAGTACCGGCTGGCGATAGTCCTGATTACTCATGAAATGGATGCGGTACGCGCTGCGGCGGATGCGGTGGCGGAAATCCGCGATGGCGCGATAGTCCAGTACGGGCAGGTGAAAGAGCTGCTGGCCCGTCCGGATTCTCTGCTTGGCCAGCAGCTATTGCCGCTGTCGCCCGTCGCCGTTCACAGCGATCTGCTGCTGCGTCTGAGCTATCGCTGGGATGTGCCGGTGGCGACTGACTGGATCAGCCGTCTGAGCCAACAGTATGCGCTACAGATAGATTTACTCGGCGGCCATGTAGAAGTGATCAACGGTCAACTGGCGGGGCGTTTACAGGTCGGCGTCCGATTTCAGGGAGAACGGCTGTCGGTGGATCGAATGACCGCACTTTTAGCACAATTGGGCATTGCGGCGGAAATTCTTGCACATGCCCCCGAGCTACAGGAGGCGGTATGAAACCGACAGTGATAAGCCAGGATACGCCGTGGCATGAAATTCATACCTTGCTGTTGCCTGCTTATGGTGAAACTTGGCTGATGGTTGCCATTGTGATGCTGTTTGTGGTGACCCTTGGCGGTGTGGTGGGCGTGGTGTTATTCAACGCCTCGCCGCGGGGATTATTTCCACATTCTGCGCTTTACCAGGTGCTTAACTGGGGCGTCAACATGGGGCGCTCTCTGCCCTTTCTGGTGTTAATGGCGGCGATTATCCCGTTCACGTTCTGGCTTACGGGCACCACTATTGGCATTCCTGCCGCCGTGGTGCCGATGATAGCCGCCGGCGTGCCATTTTTTGGCCGTCTGGTGGAAAACGCTCTGGGCGAACTCCCAGCGGAGGTTACCGCGGTGGGGCTGGTGTGCGGCGGTTCGCGCTGGCAAATAATCCGCCACGCGCAACTCAGCGAGGCGCTGCCTGCTCTGGTGGCGGCGGTCACGCTTAACCTGGTGTCGATGATCGAGTATTCAGCGATTGCCGGCACTATCGGTGCGGGTGGGATCGGCTATCTGGCGGTAGTGTACGGCTATCAGCGTTTCGACAATCACATCATGATCGCCACCATTGTCGTGCTAATCGCCACAATTCAGATCATTCAATTCTTTGGCGACCGTCTGGTCAATACGCTTCGCCACACGCAGGGGATTTCTTCATGACAACAGAACAGTTTGAACTCCGTAAGGCCCGCCGTTGGCCATGGCTGGCGGCGCTGGCAGTCATTGCGGCGCTGGCTGTCGCATTCTGGTGGTGGCGCGGATACACGCAGGCACCGCAGGTCGTTTTCGGTACGACGTTAAAAATTCACTACGAACCGGCGATGGCGGGCGAGCAACGAATTATTGAGTACATCAATCAGCATATTGCGCCTGATTATGGCCTGAAGCTGGAGGCGGTGGGCGTACAGGACCCGGTACAGGCGGACAGAGCCGTGGCGGAGGGACAGTATGCTGGTACTATCTATCAACATCAGTGGTGGCTGAAGCAGGTGGTGGACGCCAACGGCTTTGCGCTTTCGACGACTGTGCCGGTTTTCCAGTGGGCTTTTGGGATCTATTCCGACCGTTATAAATCGGTGCAGGATTTGCCTGCCGGGGCGACCCTCGTCGTGCCGGATGATGGCGCCAACCAGGGGCAGGCATTGTGGTTGCTGCAAAGGATAGGGTTAATCTCACTCGATCCGGCGGTTGAGCCGCGCACGGCGAAACTGAAAAATATTGTCGGCAACCCGCATCAGTTCAATTTTAAAGAGCTGGATTTATTAACCATGCCGCGAGCACTGAATTCGGTGGATGCCGCTATTGGTTATGTCTCGCAATTTGATGCCGGAAAAGTTCCGCGGGAAAAAGGCATATTATTCCCCCCTGCGCCTAAAACATTTGCCTCGCAATTAGTTATTGGGACTCCGTATTTATCGCAGGAGAATATTGTCAAATTAAAACAGGCTTTTTCCGATCCGCGTATTCAGACGTGGTTAAAAACCACTGATGATCCGCTGGTCAAAGACGTACTGGTTCCGGTCTCAGCAGACTAAGACATCATTGATGAAACGGTAATAATCGGACGGGCTTCGCTCGCCCGGCTACTGGTGTTATTTTGTTGATAACTTATTTAATATATTGATAATTATATAAATATTTGTTGTTTTTAATATGCTAAAACCCGGCTTATAACCTGAGTCACCTGCACAACTATATAAGGTAAATAATATGAGCACGCTGTCTGTTGATAATGCTGGCGCCGTTTCGGCACCGGTGAGTAGCGTCGGGGATGTGGCGCGATTAATTAATTCCGGCAGGGAGCAGAGTAAATATGCGCGGATGATTGTATTCCTCGCGCTCGGTGGTGTATTTCTCGACGCTTATGATTTAACCACGCTCTCTTACGGTATTGATGATGTGGTGCGGGAATTCCAGCTCTCGCCACTTTTAACCGGCATTGTCACCTCATCAATAATGGTCGGCACGATTATCGGTAATTTAATCGGCGGCTGGCTAACGGATAAATATGGCCGTTATTCGGTGTTTATGGCCGATATGCTGTTTTTTGTGGTCTCGGCGATTGCGGCGGGGCTGGCGCCGAACGTCTGGGTATTAATTGGCGCGCGGTTTCTGATGGGGATTGGCGTCGGGATCGATCTGCCGGTCGCCATGTCTTATCTGGCCGAGTTTTCCCGCTTCGCCGGGAAAGGTAATAAGGCGGCGCGGCTCGCGGCCTGGTGTCCGATGTGGTACGCCGCCTCCACGGTCTGTTTTTTAATCATCTTTGGGCTCTATTTCCTGTTGCCAAAAGAGCATCTGGACTGGCTGTGGCGCGCATCGCTGCTGTTCGGCGCGGTTCCGGCGCTGCTGATTATTGCCGTGCGCAGCAAATTCATGAATGAATCGCCGTTGTGGGCGGCCAACCAGGGCGATCTGGCCTCGGCTGTGCGTATTCTGCGCGATTCTTACGGCATCAACGCTCACGAAGCACCGGTCGAACGTCCTGCACTTCCGCCAAAAGTCAGCTTTCGCGTGCTGTTTGAAAAACCGTATCGCGAGCGCACCATTGTCGCCGGGGTGATGAACGTTTGTATCTCATTTGAGTATACGGCGATCGCCTTTTTCCTGCCGTCCATTCTCGCCCAATTCCTTGGCGCTGGCGTGTTCGAAACCATCTCCGCCTCGCTGGGGCTCAATGCGCTGTTCGCTTTTACCGGTGGGCTGCTGGGCATGCACCTGGCATGGAAATACCCGTCGCGGCACGTCGCGGTTGCCGGGTTCGCGCTGCAGTTTATCGCCCTGATCATCCTCGCGCTGGTGGGGCAGCCGCAGGCCTTGCTGGGCGTAGTGCTGGCGATTGCGATGCTGGGGCTGTGGCTGTTTGCCGAGGGCTTTGGTCCCGGTGCGCAGTTGATGATCTATCCGGCACTTTCATACCCAACCGCTATTCGCGCCACCGGGGTCGGCTTCAGCCGCGCGCTTTCCGGTATTGGCAGCGCGCTGGCGCTGTTTGTCCTGCCGTTGCTGCAGGCATCGCTTGGTACGCAAATGTTCTGGGTCGTATCGCTGGCCGCCATTATCCCGATTTTCTTCCTGCTCGCGGTACGCCATGAGCCTACCCAACATGACATTGACGACAGCCATCATTGAGGAACAGCTAATGACTTTACTCTCTACCGGCACCGACTATGAACAGCTTGTGGCGACCTTCCGACCGATTTTTGCCCGTATCGCGCAGGGAGCGGCGGCGCGCGAACAAAACCGCATCCTGCCCGATGAGCAGATCCGCTGGCTGAAAGAGGCCGGATTCGGCACGGTGCGTATTCCGCGGGAAAAGGGCGGCTGGGGCGCGTCGTTGCCGCAATTAGTTGCGCTGCTTATTGAGCTGGCCCAGGCTGACTCCAACCTGCCACAGGCGCTGCGGGCGCATTTCGCCTTCGTTGAAGACCGGCTCAATCAACCCGACTCGCCGGCGCGCGATCGCTGGTTCCGTCGCTTCCTCGACGGCGAGCTGGTGGGCAGCGGCTGGACCGAAATCGGCGCGGTCAAGCTGGGCGAGGTATTCACCCGCGTAACGCCCGTCGGAGGCGGCTGGCAACTGGACGGTGAGAAATTCTATAGCACCGGTACGCTGTTTGCCGACTGGATAGATGTCTTCGCCCGGCGCAGCGATAACCAGGGGGATGTGATTGCGCTGGTCAGTACCAGCCAGCCTGGCGTTGAACGCGAGGATGACTGGGACGGCTTCGGTCAGCGTCTGACCGGCAGCGGCACGACCCGCTTCAAACAGGCGCAGGTGGAGCAGGATCACGTCTATGACTTTGCACAGCGCTTTCGTTATCAGACCGCGTTTTATCAGCATATCCTGCTGGCGACGCTGGCGGGAATCGGCCTGGCGGTTGAGCGTGACGTCGCCACAGGCGTGAAAAAGCGAACCCGGATGTACAGCCACGGCAATGCCGCCGTACCGCGCGACGATGCTCAGGTACTCCAGGTGGTGGGACAAATCAGTAGCTGGAGTTGGGCAACGCGGGCGGCAGTATTGCAGGCGGCAGAATCGTTGCATCAGGCCTACCTTGTGCATGCCAGCGGCGACGAGGCGCTCATTGAACAGCGCAATCGTCTGGCTGAAGTCGAAGCGGCGCAGGCGCAGGTGATTGCCAGCGACTGGATCCCGCGTGCGGCTACTGAGCTGTTCAATGCCCTCGGCGCGTCGGATACGCGGGTGAGCAAGGCGCTTGATCGCCACTGGCGTAACGCGCGCACCGTGGCATCGCATAATCCGGTGATTTATAAGGCGCGAAATGTCGGTAACTGGTTGGTTAATGGCGAAGCGCCAACTTTTATCTGGCAGATTGGCGACGGCGAGAAATCGCAGGGCTGATAAATACGGCGACGGGGAGACCCGTCGCCGGAAGGTTACGGTTTATCCAGCGACCAGGTGGCGCTACGAACATCCACTTTCACCGGCAATAAACCGACACGGGTGAAGGTATCTGCCAGCGTCTGTTGTTCGTTATATACCGTCGGGGTCATCCGTTCAGCGCCATAGGGCAGACGGGCGAGGGTTTTCTGCCAGATGGCTTTATCCAGGCCGGTTGAGGTGGACAGGATCCCCGCCGCTTCATTCTGATGGCCATTGGCCCAGTTGCTTAAGGTACCCAGTTCATCGACAACCTGTTTTGCCGTATCCGGATAATTTTCAGCAAATTTGCGGCTTGCCAGATAGAAGGTATAGTGCGGAACCAGCCCTTCGGCATTGCTTACCTGACGTGCTTTGGCGTTGGTTTCGACTTCCGCCAGGTAGGGATCCCATATCACCCACGCGTCAATGGCTCCTTGCTGAAAAGCCGCGCGGGCGTCGGCGGGAGTAAGATAAACCGGGGTGATATCCTTATAGCTTAGCCCTGCTTTTTCCAGCGCCACCACCAGCAGATAGTTAACGTCGGAGCCTTTGTTAAGCCCTACGCGCTTACCTTTTAAGTCAGCCACGCTGCGAATTGCGGAATTCTCCGGCACGACAATCGCTTCCGTTTTCGGGTTAGCCGGAGAATGGGCCAGATATACCAGATCGGCTTTTGCGGCCTGGGCGAATGCGGGCGGTGCATCGCCGGTGGCGGCCAGATCGATACTGCCGACATTTAATCCTTCCAGCATTTGCGGCCCGGCGGGAAACTCCACCCACCGCACGGCAATCCCCTGTTTCTTAAATGATTCGTCGAGGCTACCGCGATATTTCAGCAGGGCGAAGATATTGGCTTTCTGATAACCGATATTCACTGTTTCCGGCGCTTTTGCCAGAGTGGAGGCGGACAGACCGAGAAATAGCATAAGTAAAGCAGGGCGTGAGCCTTTGAACATAATCGATTCTCCTGTAGCGATTTACCACAGGCTAACAAATTCTTTTTATAACCAATAAATAACAAAAATTTAATTTATATAGCTAAATAGCCAATGGTCGCGCATGAAGTTAAGGAAAGAATATCGCAGAGCAGAGGGGGGCAATCAAAGGCCCATATTCCATGCTAAAACCCAATGATTTATTGCGCAGGTTTTTATAGCCGTAAGAAATTCCCAGCAATACGTATTCCGTTCACTCAATGAAAGATATTCATAAAGAAGAGACGCGACTATCGATTCAAACGAAGTTTTTGCGTCATTCATTATTTGGCGTACAGCGCCGTATATAAAAAATATGCAATAGGCTAGCAAAATAAAATCGTAGCCCGCCGGAAATCGAAGTGTTACCACTCAGTAAAAGGCTGAATACTTTGACACACAAAGAGAAATACGATGCCACATTCTTCGATATCCCACATAACATCCGAAAAATTATCAGTAACCGCAGATCGGGGGCTTTCCGCGCTGGAAGACCGGGTAAAACAAGATCTGGAATGGCTGGCGCTGCCCGCTAAACGATGGCTGCCGAAACAACCTGACGAGCAGGGGCAGGACGTAGCGATCATTGGCGCAGGCATGGCAGGTCTGGCGGCGGCATTCGCACTGCGCCTGCAGGGTATTGACGCCGTGCTGTATGACAAAGCGCCTAAAGATTATGAAGGCCCCTGGGCAACTACCGCGCGTATGGAAACACTCCGCTCCCCTAAGCACCTGACCGGACCTGCACTGGACATTCCTTCACTGACTTTTCGTGCCTGGTATGAAGCACAATTTGGCCTTGAGGGCTGGGATGCGCTGGACAAGATTCCCCGTCTACAATGGGCACAGTATCTGCGCTGGTACCGCCAGGTGCTGGCGTTGGATGTGCGTAACGATCACATCCTGACCGATCTGAATCTGCAGGACCCGCAGCGTGTAGAACTGACCTTTTCGCACCACGGCGAGACCCATCGGGTGAACGCGCGCAAAGTGATCCTCGCCATCGGTATGGATGCGTTCGGCGGGCCTGCTATTCCGGATTTTGTGGCCGATGTGCCGAAGCAATTTTGGGCGCACTCGGAAGAAGCGGTTGATTTTGCCACCCTGGCCGGACGCAGGGTGGCAGTCGTTGGCGGTAGCGCCACGGCGATGGACGTTTCGGCCACGGCGCTGGAAGCCGGAGCCGCGGGGGTTGAACTGCTGATCCGTCGTCCTGATTTCCCCCGGGTGAATCTGTCAAAAGGGGCTGGCAACCCTGGTCTTGAAGCGGGCTATTTTAAACTGCCGGATGAGTGGAAATGGCGGCTGGCCCAGCATATGGCCACCGTCCAGACGCCGCCGCCGCAAGGCAGTACGCTGCGTGTGTCGCGTCATCCCAATGCCTGGTTCAATTTTAACGCCCCGGTTGAACGTATCGAAACCCGGGGAGAGGGCATTGTCATTCATACTCCACAGGGTGAAGTGCCGGTGGATTACCTGATCCTTGCCACCGGTTATGCCCTGGACTGGCACGCCCGCCCGGAATTTCATGCACTGGTGGACCAGGTCAAAACCTGGGGCGATGCCTGGCAGCCAACGGCGGATAAGCAGAACGCGCAGTTGGCGAGTTATCCCTATCTCGGAGCCGATTTTGCGTTTCAGGCGAAGCATAGCGGCGCCCCGTCTTCGCTGGCGCGTTTACACTGCTTCAGCTACCCGGCGCTGCTCAGCAATGGTTTTGTCGTTGGCCTTATTCCAGGCATCAGCCAGGGCGCGCGTACTCTGGCACAAAGCATTGCCGGGCAGCTTTATCATGAGGATCGCGAACATCATTATCAGGCCATTATCCATTACGATGATCCTGAACTGCTGGGCGATGAGTGGCAGCCTGCCGTGCCGTATGCCTGGCGCGAACGCTAAGGCGGTTTTCTGTACAGCCACCGCCAGTGGCGCTGGTCACTGGCGGCACTAATGGTACGGCTATTGCGCAAGTCCAGGCGCGGCAGCCTTTCGTGGGATGCTGAAATAACATATTGATATCACTAGTAACATTTGATTATCTTGCGCGCTTTTTGCGCATAATCTAAGCCGTTTTAATTATTTGTCTGTGGGCAAAACGCGCGCAAAAAATAGAGCTCCTTCTCAAAACTGGAGCAATACTATGAGCGCAACCTCACGTATCAAAGCCCTGCTTGCCGGGGAACAGCTTGCCCGACCCGCGATTGCTGGTTGGTTCCATCTGCCGCTCGTCGATCGCGATCCCGAGGCTTTTATTCAGGAAACCATCCGTCTGACGGATGAAAACCAGTGGGATTTCGTCAAAGTGATGTCCAACGGCCACTATCTGGCCGAGGCCTACGGCGCGGATATTCAGTTCCCGGACGATCCCACTCAGTGGTCCGGCGTTTTCCGCCGCTACCCCATTACTGGTGTCCAGGAGCTGGCCACGCTTCCTGTTCTGGAGAGAGACAATTCCGTTTTGGCCAGAGAGATCGGCATCGTTCGGGGGCTGCTGGATCACTATCGGGGTAATGTCCCGGTCATCGCGACGCTCTTTACACCGCTCACCTGGCTGCAGGAGTTAACTCAGTCAACCCGGCCAGAGCCGATTCTGGCCTTTTTGCGACAGTATCCGGAGGCCGTGCGTCACGCGCTGGACGCCGTGTTGCAAACCAACCTCAATTTCCTTGATGCGCTGCTGGATGTGGGTATTGATGGCATCTTTCTCGCCACCCAGTTTGCCCGTAGCGATCTGCTGAGCGCAGAGGAGTTTCACGCCTTCTGCCGTCCGTATGACGAAGCGCTGTTACATCACGTGAAAGATAAAACCTGGTTCAACATTCTGCACATCCATGGCGAGCACCATCTGCTTTTTGAGCCGTACCTGAATTACCCGGTGCAGGCGTTCAACTGGGAAAACGTGCCCCACGGTGTGCCCGACGAACAGCGTACACGCGTCGCGGATCTCCGTGCCCGCACCGACAAAGTGCTGATCGCCGGCATCGATCAGCACCAGGACTTTTATGTTGGCGGCGGCAACAGGGAGGCGGTTAAAGCGCGTCTGGAACAACGCTTAACGCAATTGCGCGAGGAGAGTGGCGACCGGCGGATCATTTTTGCTCCCGGATGTGCCTTACCGCTCGATAGCGATCGTCGTTTATTTCGTTTGTTGGCGGAGATCACTCTTGTGCCGCCAGTAAGCTAATTTCCCTCTGGCTGTTACATTCTGCTGACAGTTTTGCGTATATTCATTAACTTTCGTGTACTTTATAATTTATAAATAGAGGTGGAAATATCGAAGCATGTAGGCCGAAAAAATAAATTCCAGGTCAGGAATGATGCCCATTGCCGTCAGACTGTGATTAAACAACGAAGGAAATATTTTTTTTAACTTTGGATATGTTTTTTTGTTGTTTGTCTTTGTAGAGCAGGCGGAAATATAGTTCCTGTTAAGAGATAAATGCCGTCATTGTTCATCAAACAGAAGCACGTTTGCAGCGAAAATATAATGATGATTACGATTGAGAAAGTCAGTAAGAGTTTCACTGGCGAGAAAGTATTAAAAGAGGTCTCCCTTTCTATTGCTGCAGGAGAGATTATTTGCATTATTGGCCCGAGTGGTTCGGGAAAAACGACACTATTGCGCACGTTGAATTTTCTGGAGCCTGCCGACAGCGGACAAATAAAAATCGACGATGCCGTTGTCGATTGCGCCAAAGCCGGGAAAAAAGAGATTGAAAAAATACGTTCGAAAACGGCGATGGTTTTCCAGTCCTGGAATCTCTTTCACAATCTCACCGCTCTGCAAAATATCACTGAAGGACTGATTTATGCGCAAAAGCGCTCACGTCAGGAGGCTGTGGCAATAGCCGAAGGGCTGCTAAAGCAGGTCGGGCTGCTGCATAAAAAAGACCATTATCCGAACAGCCTTTCTGGCGGGCAGAAACAGCGCATTGGTATTGCCCGTGCGCTGGCGATTAACCCGGCCGTGCTGTTACTTGATGAGCCCACATCGGCCCTGGATCCGGAGAAAGTCGGCGAAGTTCTGTCGCTGATCCAGGAGATTGCCGCCAATGGGCAAACGATGATCATCGTCACTCATGAAATGGATTTTGCCCGCCAGGTGGCCTCCAGGGTGGTCTTTATGGAAAACGGCGAGATCGTTGAACAGGGGCCGCCGGAGCAGATTTTTGGCGCGGCGTTGCACAAACGGACACAGGCGTTTCTTGCCCGGTTACGTTTCCACGCCTGAGGCTAACACCATGAATCCACAATCGTTATTGAGCCTTGATGATCTGCTGTTTATTGTACCGAAATTACTGGAAAACCTGTCGGTTACGCTGGGTATCACGTTTGCCTCTCTGTTGCTCGGTCTGGCGCTTGGCCTGCTGGCTGCCGTTTTGCAGTTTAGCCGCTCGTTGCTATTCAGATTGCTGGCAAAAGCGTACACCGATGTACTGCGCGGTGCGCCGCTGGCCCTGTTAATACTGCTTTTTTTCTTCGGTGGAAAGCTGATTCTCTCGGTACTGGAATTACCCGCCACGCTGATTAGTGATACCACCTTTGCCATATTGTCTATTTCCGTCGGCATTAGCCCCTATTTTGCAGAAATGATGCGATCAGCATGGAATGCTGTGGATATTGGACAGAAAGAAGCGCTACGCAGTCTGAATATTCCCTGGCACATTGGGATCCTGCACGTCATTTTTCCGCAAGGACTGATTATTGCCATACCTAATTTCGGTAATCTTTTAATCAATCTCGTTAAAATGACATCATTGGTTAACATTATTGGCATTGTCGATATCTTTGGTCGGGCACAGAAAATCTCGCAAAACAGTTACGGGGCAAAGCAGGTTGCGGCATTTATTAGCGTTATCCTTATTTACTGGTTGCTTAACATTATTATCTTTTATCTCACTAGCCGTATTGAGAAAAAGTATCAATATTTATTGGAGTAAAAGAAGAATATGTTTAGCATCGATTTTATCCGGGATAATTTCACCTTTATATTAAGCGCGCTACCGATAACGTTGCTGATCACCTTTTTATCGTTAATTTTTTCGACGTTATTAGGCGGCGTTCTGGCCTGGGTGAACATTCGCAATGTACCTTACGTGAAATATCTGGTCAGGGTGTTTATCTCTTTCGGGCGCTCTGTACCCATGCTGGTGATGCTCTATTTTGTCTTTTATGTCTGGCCGTGGATTGCCAGTGGGCTTTGGGGCGGGCCGCAGGACACGCCGTTCAGTTACAAGCTCTCCCCTCTGGTTGCGGCAGTGGCCTCCTTTTCTGTGGTGTTTAGCGCCTATTTCGCGGAGACGTTTCGTTCCGCGTGGAATGCCGTAGAAAAAGGACAAAGAGAAGCGGCATGGTCGATAGGGCTGACCGGTTTTACCCAGTTTCGCCGTATCATTTTTCCGCAAGCGGCGGTTTCCGCTTTACCCAACTACACCAGCGTCCTGATTGACCTGATCAAGGATACATCGCTGGTTTATACCATTACCGTGGTCGATGTGATGGCAAAAGCGAATATCGCGGCGGCGCGTGGTTTTCATTATGTAGAGGCCTATTGCATTGTCCTGATTATTTATATTGCGCTCTGTCTGGTGCTTACCCGGATATTGCGACATATCGAGGTGTATCTCAGTAACCGGTGGAAAAGCCATGCGCAAAAAGTGGTTCCACCTCACTCATTTTGGGGAAAGAAATATGTTCAAAAATAAGCTGTTGTTGGTTGGTTCGCTGCTGTTGGTAATGAATATGACGGTAGTGCAAGCGGCTGAAAAAAGCCCTGATGCAGAAACCGTTGAAGTGGTGGTGAATGCGAACGGGTTTCCGTTTAGCTTTGTAGACGATAATAATAATATTACCGGTTACGACGGTGAGTTATTAAAAATCATTGATCAGAAGCTCACCAATTATAAATTCCATTTTAATGCGGTCTCTCGTGATGCGATGATCGTCGGCCTGTCCACCGGTGCTTATACCCTGGCGGCCGATCATTTTTATCTGACAAAAGAGCGTGCGGCACAATATGCGTATTCCGGTCAGCCCTCGGGGATCAGCGACCTGCGTTTAATTGTACGTAACAATGAAAACGATATTCATACTCTGGGCGATCTGGCGAGCGGCAAGAAGAAGCTGGTGCCGATTCATACGTCCGATGCGCGCTACACCGTTATTGATAACTACAACAAGAAACATCCTGGCCAGCAAATTAATCTACAACCGAACGGCGAGCAGTCTGCGGCGGACATTTTCAAAGCCGTTGCTTCCGGAGAGTACGATGCGGCTATCTATCCGATTGGCGCATTACTGGCGTTAAACAAAGCCCTCCATCTGAATCTGAAAGCCTCCGAGTCTGTCGGTTTATTCCCTAACGTTTATTTATACAAAAAGAATGCTGACCCGAAACTGATCAAAGCCATCGACAACGAGCTTGCAGCCCTCAAAAAGGACGGCACGCTCGCTGCGTTATCCCGCAAGTGGTATGACGAAGATGTTTACGGTCTGCCGGGTGCGGAAAACGTCAAAGTGAACACCGACTGGGAATAATCGTTCAAGGGGAGTGCTGTCTGATGAGTACAAAACAGCCCGCTTCGGCGCACAATGCGCCGACCCTGGACGACGAGGTTACCCTGGCGCTGCGTGCTATCACTGAAAAACGCGCGGCCACGCTTGGCTATTTGCTTGATGAGTCCCGACAACGCAATCAGTCTGACGATTATGCGCGTGACGCTATCCGCCATTATGGCCGTGATATCGGGCGTTCCGTGCGCGCGAAGATGCGTCATGGTCAAGACCTGCGGGAATTTGCCGCCGTGTTTACCCGTGGGCTGGAATCGCAGGTTTATGAAATGGAGACCGTTTCGGCCAGCCCGTCAGAGTTTATTGTATTGTTCCATTATTGCCCTTATGTCAATTGCTGGCGTCAGCAGGGACGCGATGCCCGGCAGATTGAGACGCTGTGTGATATCTGCATGGAGGGGGATCATGCGTTAACCGATGCGCTTGATGGCGTGCAGCTAGTGGTTGAGACGGCGCTGGCGCGGGGTGATGCTGCCTGCCGCCTGCGTTTCTATCAGTCTCAGGAGGCTTAATGACAACCTTAAAATGGGACCACGCCGTTCAGTTTGTGAACCAGCCGGACGAGGCGATTGCAACGTTTGCCGGGCAGAGGCTCAACGCCGTTGCCGGTGGGCGTCACCCTGGCTGGGGAACCTGGAATGCGCTCAGCTATTTCGGACTGACCTACATCGAATTTCTCGCCATTTATGATCATGCTGAACTGGCTTCGGCGCAGGCCGATTTTTTGCTCTCCCATGATGCGGCGAAGCTCTTGCCCGAAAACCAGGTGCTGCACCGGATAGCGTTACGCACAGATGATATTGACCAGACGCATGCAGAGTTTCGCAGTAAGGGGTTACAGGTCTCGCCAATTGTCAACGGTCAACGCAACGACCCGCAAGGAAACGTTATTAGCTGGCGCATTTTTACCATCGGTGGGGATTTTAACGGTTTGCCGTATCCCTTTGTTCTGCAATGGGGGGAAGACGATAACACACGGCTAACGCGGCTACGCGCTCAGGGGCTCGACAGGCCGCATCCGGCAGGCGAGGTGACATTACAGAGCGCTATTTTTGACGTGCAAGACCCGCAGGCCGTGCGCGAGCACTGGCACGCGTTGTTCGGTTTTAATGAACTGCCTGAAGGTCTGGCTGCAGGACTACAGCGCTTTATCTTTCGGCAGGGGGAGGCCAATCGATTAGTCGAACTGGTCTTTAGCGCCTCTGACCCGTCGCTGAAAGGCCAACGTTTTCGCGTAGGTCGCGGTGAATATCGTTTTCAATAAGGAGTGGCCGCTCATGGAAAATGTACATTTTATTGGCGCCGGCCAAATGGCGGAAGCCATTATCCGCGCTTCGCTGGAAACGGGAAAGCTGCGCGCAGAAGAGATTTCGCTTGAGGATATTGATGCTGGCCGTATTGCACTGCTCACTGAACGTTATGGTCTGGTTCAGGAACGGCAGAGTGAACATGTGCTGCGTGAGGCCTCGCTGGTAGTTCTGGGGATCCGCCCGCAGGATGATTTAGTGGGTGTGGCAGCGCGTATTCAGCCTCATCTTTCTGCCGGAACGACGGTGGTTTCCCTGATTGCGGGGGTGACGCTGCTCAAACTGGAAGCGGCGTTGGGAGCGGGAAAACCCATTGCCCGCGTTATCCCTAATACGCTTACCGACACCGGTTTTGGCTACAGCGGCGTGGTACTGAATGCGCAGGCGACCCCTGAACAGGTGGAGCCTTTTCTGACCGGCTTTGGCAAAGTGCTCTACCTGCCAGAACGGCTAATCGATATTTTCACCGGTTTTGGCGTCGCCGGGCCGAACTACATTTATTACTTTATCGAGTCGCTGACCGATGCAGGAGTGCTGGCAGGCTTGTCGCGTGCGCAGGCAAGCGAGGTAGTGCTGGAAAATCTGCAGGGGGCGGTAGAGATGTTGCGCCTGAGCCAGAAACATCCACGGCAGCTTCTGGATATCAACAACTCCCCGGCAGGGGTAGGGATTCATGGGTTATATGAACTTAATAACAGCGATTTCGCTGCAGGTCTGCAACGCAGTGTGCTGGCTGCAGTGAAACGTACCCGTGAGTTGGGTGAGGCACATTCTGAATAGGTGGCAGAATATGGATTGGCGGCACAGCCGGGATGGCATTTATCACCTGCTCCGCTTAATGACGACGGCTGTACTTCCCTGCCTTACGTTCGCAGTGTTGGGGCGAAAACATGCAATAGCCCGGTCACGGTGAAAGCACGTCCACTTCCTTCAGGCCACCATTGATGCGGAAAGCGACGCGTTGCGGATGATTAACCGAGACCAGATATTCAATTGGCTGATGCTGGCTATCGTATATCACACCACGATAGACCAGCGCCGGGCTCTCTGGCTTTGCCTGCAACAGTTGATGCTCCTCTTCGCTCATCGCCGCTGCCCGGATGGTCCCTTCATCGTAAACATCATGAATAGCGTAACGCTCAGCCAGCAGGCGATAAAGAGAGCCTTCTTTTTCTAACATATCAGCGCTCAAATCTGCGACACGGGCTTGAGGTAAATAACTGGTTTCAAGGCAGAAAGGGTATCCATCAGCCAGGCGCAGGCGTTTGATCATCACTAAAGGATCGCCCTCTTCAATGTGCAGCAGCCGTGCAATGCGGGCGCTGGCTGCGGAAATATGAAAGTAGATCAACTGGCTGCTGGGTACTGCGCCATTCAATTCAAGAATTTTACTGATACCCAGCGCAGGTTGCAGAGGGCGTTCAATCGCCGTATCGACCAACCAGGTTCCCTGATTACCCCGTCTTTCCAGCACGCCTTCGTCAATCAATTCGGTGATGATTTTTCGCACTGTCACACGGCTGATCCCCAGCAGCTCGCTTAACTCGCGCTCTGCGGGGATCTGATCGCCGCTGTTGAAATCGGGTGAATTGAGTATTCCGAGTAATTTTTTGCGCGCGTCGAGATAGCTCCTGCGCGGCCTTCTGGTCTGTTTTACTGGGCTATTCATGGTCTGTTTTGTTTCGGTTATGGAAAGCAAAAAATAGGAAATCAATCATTTGATTATACAAAACAAAAATCATTGATATCGGTATGGCGTGACACTCAGCATAACATACCACGGCAATTTTTTTGGTCATTATTCGCGAATTATTGTTGCTATATCCGCCAGATCGAGCGTATATCAATCTTCGTGGTATGTTTTTTGGTATTTTTAAATATTAGGGGAACAGCTATGAAAATTAAAAAAGCCATCGCCGGGCTTGCTTCAGCGATAGCAATGTTAGGCTGCATACACACGGCGGTGGCTGCGGATCAACTGCGTTTTGGTATCGACCCGACCTTCCCACCGTTTGAATCGAAAAATGCCAATGGTCAGCTCATCGGTTTCGATATCGACCTTGGTAATGCGATTTGCGCGGAAATGAAGGTGCAATGCTCCTGGGTACAGAACAGCTTCGACGGGCTTATTCCGGCACTCCAGGCAAAGAAATTTGATGCCATTCTTTCTTCTCTGTCGATCACTGATGAGCGTAAAAAAGCCATCTCTTTCAGTGACAAACTCTTCAATACTCCCGCATTCCTGGTTACCGCTAAAGGCAGTTCGCTCACCCCCACGGCGGCATCGCTGAAAGGTAAACGTATTGGCGTCCAGCAGGGTTCGGTTTTTGAAAGTTATGCCAACAAATACTGGCGCAACTCGGGCGTTGAAGTGGTTGCTTATCCGGATGCGGAATCGGTCTATGCCGATCTGATTAATGGCCGCCTTGATGGCACGCTCGATGATGCGGTGGTGATCACTGAAGCGCTGTTGAGCAAACCACAGGGCCAAAACTTCACGCTAATCCAGCCGCAGGTCAAAGATGATGAGATCTTTGGGCCTGGTACCGGGATCGGGTTACGGCAGGATGATAAAGATTTGCAGGCCCGTTTTAACAAGGCGATCGCCGCGATTCGCGCCAACGGAACCTATGATCGTTTAGCGAAAAAATACTTCAATTTCAATATTTACGGTGATTAACGCCATGCAGACCCAATCCATCATTACCTCCCTGATGAGCAGTCATTTTCAGGATAAGCCGCTGCGTCAGGTTTTCCTGGTCGCTTGCGGTGGCTCGCTGGTAGATATGTATCCTGCTCATTATTTTCTCAATGAGCAGAGTGAAAATCTGCGCTCATGGATGATGACTGCCAATGAATTTGTGCATGCCGCACCGCGCGCGTTAGGTGCCTCGTCACTTGTTATTGTCTGTTCGCATGGCGGCAACACGCCGGAGTCTGTGGCTGCGGCTCAACTGGCAAAAAAACGTGGTGCTGCCACTATCACGCTTACGCACAATGCGGAAGCGGAACTGCTGCAATGGGCCGACCATAACCTGTTATATAAATGGGGTGATGATACGCTTGTCACCGAAAACCCGATGGCGCTGATCCTCAGCCTGTGCGTTGATATGCTGCATCAGGTGGAAGGCTTTGCCGAATGGCAGGCTTTCCAGCATGGTTTTGCGCAAATCGATACGGTGATCCGTCAGGCCCGCGCTAAGGTTGCAACCCGCTGCGCTGCGTTCGCAGAACGCTATCAGCATGAGTCCCTGTTCTATGTGCTTTCGAGTGGCGCCTCCTACGGTCATGCCTATGGATTTGCTATCTGCTCACTGATGGAAATGCAGCGTCTCGATGCCGCCTCTATCCACAGCGGAGAGTTCTTTCATGGTCCATTTGAAGTCACCGATAATCACGTACCCTTTATCCTCCTGATGAATGAAGGCCGCACGCGTGCTCTGGATCAGCGTGCGCAGGCGTTTCTGAATCGTTATAACGACAAAACAGAGGTTGTGGATGCCCGCGAGTTGGGCCTGAAGGCGCTGCCTGCATCCGTGGTGGACTACTTTAACCCGGTGCTGTTTTACAGCATCATGTGCGACTACCGTGCGGCGCTGGCTGATATCCGCCAGCATCCGCTCTCAACCCGCCGCTATATGGGCGTGGTGGATTACTAAGGGCGGCGATCAATGAAAGTCATTGGCATAGGCGACAATGTTGTCGATAAATATGAGCACCGGCGTGTACGGTACCCAGGAGGCAACGCGCTCAATTTCAGCGTGTATGCGGCAATGCTGGATGCATCGGCTGCCTATCTGGGCATTTTTGGTAACGATGCGGCGGCCGACCATGTGATGCGTACGCTGGCAAAGTTCGGCATCGATACACGTCATTGCCGTCAGGTTGCGGGGGAAAATGGTTATGCGCGGCTGACGGTTGAGCAGGGGGAACGGGTGTTTCTCGGTTCGAACCTCGGCGGTGTGCGTCAGACGGAATCGATGGATTTCATTTTGCAACAGATGGGCTGGCTTAATGATTTCTCGCTGATCCACACCAGCAGCTACAGCTATATTGATGCGCAGCTACCTGCGCTGGCAACGTTATCCGGATGGCTTTCATATGATTTCTCAGATGACTTTGTCATTGCGCAGGCGCTGCCATTATGCCGCTGGCTCGACGCTGCATTTTTCTCCTGTGCGGAATGGTCGCTGGTAGAAACACGTGAACTTCTGGTGCAGGCGGTGCGGGCAGGCAGCGGTTTGGCGGTCGCGACGCGTGGCGAGCAAGGCGCGCTCCTGTTCGACGGTAAAAACTGGTATCAGCAGGAGCCGGAAACGGTAACACCGGTGGATACATTAGGTGCGGGTGATGCGTTTATCACTGCGTTTCTGCTCCATTTACGTCAGCACGGTAATATCGCCGCTGCACTGCAGGCTGCTGCGCATTTTGCAGCGAGAATTTGCCTGGTGGACGGCGCCTTCGGCGAAGGCGAAGCTTATTAACCCCGCAGGAATGTCTCAGCTTTTGAGTGGATTCCCCTTCGTTAATGGAAACCGCTCATTCTGCTGTTTTTGCAGCAAAAATGATGGTCTTGCTCAACGAGCAGTCTTGATGCCGACTTCGGTAAGTCTGGCGTTTCGTTAATATTATTTCTGATTGCCGGTCTGATGACAGAAGGCGCTGCTACTTATTATTGAAGTGTGTAAGTAACTGATTACTTGTGTGGGCTGGTTAATTAAAGAACAATAACCTTAATGGAAAGGTGGGTTTATCGCCGGAAATTTACTTCATTAAGGATAAAGCATGCTGATGGATCAGTCTGCATTCACCGGGAAAGGTTCCTTATCCCGTTACACGCTGGATATCAATCACAGCGTGTAACGGGATGTCTTACGGTTCAGGGGAACAGAAGCACTGAGTCAACCCTTTTCATGGCGTATTGAATTCACCACGCCTCGGGTTGTTCAGGGAGAGGACGTATTGCTGAAATACGCCAGTTTCCATATGCAAGGCTGCAAAGTGGTGCATGGCATCATTACCGGTCTTGAATGGATCTCCACCAGTGCTGACCAGTCACATTACGCCGTTACTCTGGAATCACGCCTTGCTCTGCTCTCCCGCTCCCGTCGCTGCGCTATTTATCAGCACCTTTCTGTACCTGAAGTGGTGGCGCAGGTGTTGCGTTCTCACGGGCTGGAGGGGGCGGATTTTGCGTTTACGCTTTCCCGGCATTATCCGGTTCGTGAACTGATAACCCAGTGGCGTGAAACCGACCTGCAGTTTATTCAGCGCATTCTGTCTGACGTGGGCATCTGGTTCCGTCAGGAAATAAATGACGTTACAGAACTTGATGTTACGGTCTTCGGGGACAGCCAGCTCCACTATATCTTTAACGGTGCCCTGCCATACCATGAACCTTCTGGCCTGCATGATGGTGCGGAACACTGCTGCTGGGGCGTGCGCACATGGCATAACGTGGTGACGGAGAAAGTTTCGGCCCGTGATTACAATCCTCGTAAGGCACTGGATCCAATGGATGCTGCTGTCTCTGTGCGTTCCCCAGCCGTTACGACAGGCGAGCATTATCGTTATACGGAACCTTATCTTAACGCCGGAGATGACTCCGACCCGGAGCCTGAAATTGAAAGTGGAGCCTTTTATGCCCGTATTCGCCATGAGCGCGAACTGAATCAATTCGCTTACCTTCACCTGTTCAGCAACGCTTACTGGCTGAGTCCGGGGAGGGTGTTTGACCCTGTTGGTGCAAATCTGCACGACCTTAAAGACGGGGTGATTATCGCCTTTACATCGTATCGCGGTTCGCGGGACACCCGCCTGTATGTGTCGGTGTGGGGAATGCCATATCGGGAAGAATATTGTTTCCGTCCTGCTGACATTCCTCGTCCCGGGATTCACGGTACGATTCCGGGCCGGGTGGAAAGTCGTGACAAAAACAATCCTTACGCGTATCTGGATGAAACCGGGCGTTACCGGGTACGGATGGACTTCAATCTGGAAGAGTGTGAATCGGGATTTGCTTATCCATGGCTGCGTATGATGAAGCCTTTTGCCGGAGATAAGTATGGCTGGCATATGCCTCTGACAGACGGTACGGAAGTGGGTGTGGCGTTCCTCGATGGCAACCCGGACCGCCCATATATTGCGTCTGCCTTCCATGATTCGGAACACGCTGACATCGTTACCCGTGATAACCACAGCCAGAACATTCTGCGCACCGCTGGCTGGAATGAACTGCGGATGGAAGACTTGCGCGGTGAAGAGCATATTGCGCTGACCACCCCGTATGGCGCTTCACAGCTTAATCAGGGGAATATCACTGACGAACAGGGCAAACCGCGAGGCTCCGGCTTTGAATTGCGCACCGATGAATACGGTGTGATTCGGGTGGCAAAAGGGCTGTTCGTCACCGCAGAGGGCCAGGCCAAAGCGGCAGGTGATGCGCTGGATATGGAAACCGCTCTGCGGGAAATTGAAATCTGCCGGCATCAGTTACAGGCTCTGGCCGCAGCCGCGGAACAGGCGCAGGCGCTGGAAGCGGATATTGCCAGCCAGATTGCGATGTTTAATGAACGACTGAAGCCACTTTACGGAACGATTCATTTCCATGGTCCGGCAAGTTTGGCTTTCACCAGCGGTGAACATATGCAGCTTGCCGCAGCGGAAAATATCGCCATGAATGCGGGCGGTGATATCAGTATCGGCGCGATGGGTAATGTGGCTGCGCTGGCAGGCGATAAATCGGTCTGTTTGCCCGTACAGGAACACTCAGCGTCATTGCCAGTGAAGGTCCGGTTCAGTTCCAGGCACAGGGCGGCAACATGCACCTGAGCGCAGAGCAAACGGTGAGAATAACCAGTCTGAGTGAAATCCTCTTTCAGGGTAAGAAGCGCATCACGCTGATTGGCGGCGGCAGCTACCTGAAGTTAGAGGAAGGAAAAATTGAATACGGTACAACGGGGACGTATATCCGCAAGGTTAAACACTCCGGGCTTAGCGCCCCTGTAGCCATGCCGCTTGACTTGCCCGCGATGGGGAACGCCCCCAAACAGTTTATTGCTGTTACCAGCGGCAAGGACTGCGAGGCAGAGAGTGCGCCTGTATTTAAATTTATGCCGGAGGAGCAAGAATAATGGCCAGGGAAGACAATTACGTAACGATATTTCCGGAAGCGGAGGTGATGCCCCGTAAATTTGATGGCCTGCTGGGCTGGTCAGCTGACTGGCGCTGCGTGGTTGACCCGCACGAAAAACCCCTGACGCTGGACAGCACCGTATCGCTCAACCCGTCTGCAACCGAGGTGACGGTACAGTTTGGTGATTCGCTCAGTGAAATAGCGCAGGAGCATGGCTGCACCGTAAAAGAGCTGGTGAAGCTGAACCATCTCCGTAATCCGTCGCTTATTTTTCCGGGGCAGGTGCTGAAACTCCCCGTTCGTCAGTACCGCATGAGTCAGATGGAGATCGACACTCTGGCAGCACAAGCTGATACCTCCTGCACGCTCTCCTTTGCCTTTGAGGACCTGATAGAAAAACCGCTGCAAAAGTTTAAGGTCAGAATCGAGTCGGCGGTGGGCGATGTGCTTGAATCGGTGACGGATGAACTGGGTCGGATTCAGGATTACGTCATGGCGAAAGCGGAGGAGATCCGCGTATTTGTGAATGGCGCACACGGTATTAAGGAGGTGGCAAGATTTATACCGTCAGAAGGAAAAAGTGATATCAGACTGACCAGCCCGAAAGTACGGGTAAAGGGCGTGACTCAACCCATTAAAGACCGCGCAGGCCGTATTGATCTTGATAAACATCCTGTCAACACGGTGGTCAGTGGACGGGACAGCAAGGGCAATCCCGTTATTCAGATCAATCATACTTGTCCAAACCGGTATGATCTCCAGTTAGGGGCAAATCTGTGTTACTGGGATCAGATAATAGCCGCATCAGAACGCAGCGGGATTATTCCGCAGAGTATTGCCGCGGTTATTAATGCTGAATCTGCTCAGATTAAAGGTGTCTGGAATAAAGATTCAGTGGCAATAAGCCGGGAGAAAACAAAAGCCGCAAAGGCGTTAAAAGAGAAACAGGGCGAATCAGCCGAAGGCGTTGTGGTTTACGCCAGTTCCGCCGCAGGGATGACGCAGTTTTTAAATGCCACGTGGCTTGATGAAACCTTTCGCGAAGGGACTTATCTGAATGAGCAGGCAAGAGTTCGTGGCGTACTGGCAGATAAGCCAAAGCGGGATGCGCTGAACAATATTGAATATCACCCGAAAACCCACCAGCAAATCATCCTGCCGATGTTTGAGATATCACCTGATATATGGTGGACAAAAGAGCAGATTATCGATAACCGATTACTCAGGGGGTAACGCCTTATCCCCCTCATGCAACAAAAGCGCTTCAGGCATGGCTTAATCTACGTTTTGAGCCGGAATTTATCATTATGGCGGCGGTGGATTACGGGCTATATAACCTCGCTAAGTTACAGGCAGCAGGCTACAACGTGGAAAGCCTGAACGATGCAGAAAAGGCGAAGATCTTTTATCTGACCCATCATCTGGGGCTTGGCGATGCAAAACGGTTTATCAGAAAAACCATTACAGAGGAAAATGCACATAAATTACTGGTGGCGCAGGTTGGGGCTAAAAAGGCTGCCAAATCAGTTAAAGGTTATGGGAGTTATGTTCAGGGTCATAGGGTGTGGTTATCAGATTACATTAATAACAATATCAATCTCCAAAATTTTTATTGTCCGAAAATAGAGTTCACAAAAAAACAGGCGTCAGGTGGTTTAGAAGTTGTAATAGAAAAAATAAAAGGAGACACTAAGTAATGGTTTTACGTTCTATAATTGCAGGACTGGTATGGATATCCTCCTCATCATATGCTTTTGAAAAATGCACTCAAAGGACAAATTGTGATAATACA